>JBBPCX010088340.1:3820-25816 GCA_037974365.1 Hydrocynus forskahlii | reverse complement strand
GTGCTATCCGCGTTTGGGCTCTTCCTTCACGCTACATTTGGGCGACTCAAGCCAGTGTTCTGACTCTCAGCGTGACAGCCTCAAGCCTAACCCTAGCCTCAAAGACAATCCTTACCTTAAACCAAACCCTAATACTAGCCTCAATCCTAACCTTAAACCTCACATTAGCCCCAACTATAACCCTAACTCTACCCTAACCCTAACCACAAGGCTAATCCGAATCCTAACCATAGTCTCAACCCTAACCTTAGCCCTAATATACGGCCTAATATGCTCAATCCTGACCCTAACTCTGCCACTAGCCTTAACTTTAACCCTAACCATAACCCTAGTCTCAATTCTAACCCTAAGCCCTAACCCTAACCTAATTTTAGCCTCAACCCTAACCATAACACTGTCTGAACATAAAGATGTTTTATAATGTGACATGGGTGAGCCATTTTGGGGAAGCTGCATGACCAGAGACTCTCGTTCTGCTCTGGTTGGTCACCGTGTCTATCTGGAATGCTGAGTGAACAACTATAAACAAATTATGTCAAATAAAACATATTTAACATGGAAAGAAATATGTAACAGAGCACGTCTGACATCCTATTAATTGTTTGTGTGGTGGCTGCAGAGTCAAATTCTAAGCTGTGTTTTAAATGCACTACTTAACTGCTTTAGCCCATGGCTTAATGACTTGTTATATAGGAAGCAGCGAGCCACATTTAAATAAGGTTGCTTTCTGTAGGTAAATTGTGATGATATGGCATTTTCTGGCTAAAAAAGGTATTGATGTTGAGTGAGAAACCTTTGTGGCCAAAACAACAGCCCAGCCATGAATCCTTTAACCACTCACGAGAGGATCACTGAGGTTTGTTTAATGTAAAAATCACCTATCCTTTTTTGCCTCACTAATTACACCATTCCAAACTGCTGTTGGAAGCAACATCAGCATAAGAACTGTGCTCCAAGAAGCTTCATGAAATAGGTTTCAATGGCCAAGCAGCTGCATACAAGGTTATGATCACTGCCGAATGTCAGCTGAAGTGGTGTAAAGTGGTGTCAGATGGTGACCAGCAGCAGCTCCATGCCAGAACTCTGTAGAAATGCTTCCCACAAGCTCACATGTATATATGTATGTCTGTTACCAGCTCCACACACAACACAGAACCACTTTTACACAATTCACCAGTCCGGATTTAATCTAGAACCCACAAAACATGTTCATGTGGAACATGTTAGTTCAGTCCTACTATAGTCCTAATAATTCCGTAGGGACACCAGCGGAAACCTGCATTATAGTAGAGGAGTCTTTTCTCCTAGTTTTGATATCTTTATCACCCAAACAGAAGGTCAGTTAAGTGTCTATATTATCTGTTGGAACAGTAAACAACGCTTAACATTAAAGCACTCTGAATGGAACAAAGTGTGTTTTGGTCTGTGCATGATAGGTACTGTGTTTGCTGGTTGTGTGTGTGTGATGTGTATGTGTGAGAATTGATTTCTTTGGGGGTTGATAGATGAGTGTTGCTGTTTGGTTTCTGAAGGCAGGGGGACATGAGGCCACATGTCCTGCTCTCTTTCACAATTCCCTCAGCTCTCGTCCTCTAGACACACACACTTCAGTAAAAAGTTTGCCTTTTTTGATCACCTCAGAGGGAAGCTAATGATTAGAAAACACATCAAAGTAAGGCACAGAGCGGTTCTGTAGCGTTTGGGCTGTAGTGCTACAATATAGCATTTGAATGAAATCCCAAAAGGCTTCAGTCTAATGTTTTGATAAAATAAGAGTTAGTTTAGTGTCAGAATGAATCATACGTGAATGCATCACCAAATTTTCATTATTAACTTGTTTCAGTACATAGGTTGTTATGGATTAACTTTACGGGTCATCTGTACATGTGTGCTAACAGTTTGGAACCACAGATCATAGGAGACTTGAACCTTAGAGTCTCAAGACTCGACTCAATCATATCCAGAGATATAACCTCAGACGTGCCCGCCAGAGACATGAGACTCGACTTGAACCTCAGAGACTTAAGACTTGACTCAGACTCACATCTATAAGTCTGAGAGATCTCTGCCCTAAAGAGTAGAGACTCGAGACTTGATTCAAACTCACACCTCGGGATTCAAGGCTTGAACTAGACTTGAGACTCGACTCAAACTCGTACAAGAGACTCAAGACCTTCGACTCCGATGAATACCTCAGATATTTGAGACTAGGTTCAGACTTGCACCTCAATCATTTGGCTCAAACTCACATCCAGAGACTTGAGACTTGATTCAGACTTACATCTCAGAGTCTCAAGATGTGGTTCAGACTCACATCCAGAGATTCAAAAAACATGAACAAAAAAAACGGGCAGTGACGTCATAGTTCTTCGGCCTATATATGGTCTGTCTGAAGTTAGGTGAAGGGGGTTGGATGTATAGTGCCACTCGGATTATCCACATGTCTTGTTCTGCGGGTCCATTACAGAGGTACAATAGGATTTTTAGTTGTGCTTAGAAAATTCATTAAGATACATAATGAATGAATATGATTATGAATTGGGTTTCATATCTGCATTCAAGTACTATTTTATTTGACAGAACAAACACTCTGACACATAGGCAAGAATGCTCCAGAACTTGCTAATAAGTGACATCATGAATGTGTGGTAAATCAGTCCCTGCACACACACACACACACACACACACACACACACAGAGACACTTATCCTCCCCACTTCAGCAACCCTCTATCTCTTTCACTGTGATCTTTTATGTAATGGGGAATTTTAATGAATGGGACGGTGCAGTGGTCCCCTAGGTTTATGTGTATTTATGTGTATGTAAGAGTGATCCTGTCTCTTTTTCACATTTCTGTGTCACACAACAGACACTGTTGCGACACAGTTAGCTGTGTGTAAACTACTGTATTCAGGGGCAAAAACCATCTGTTGGCTCAGTTAGTGTCACCTTGAACTCATAAGCAGAGTAAATGGAGATGTATGATGAGACCAGATGCCAGTGGGAGCACTTGGAGAAAGGCTGTGCATGCTAGAGAAATCAGTGGTAAGCAAATAAACCCCTGCCTGTATAAACACATTTAAAGACATTTTATAGCTAAAATGTTCAGCTTATTTTTCAGTAACTACATAAAAAGAAATGCATACTGGCTGTTTAGGAGCAAGGAATAGTAATCATGTATGTAAATCAGGTAAATGGAAAGCAGAAAAGACAAACAGATTAAAGATTGAAATCAATATTTTAAAACCTTAACCGGGTTTCTGACTGTAGCCCATCTGTTGCAATGAACAAAGTCCACCCACTCTACCTCAAATTGTGTTCCATATCTTCTCTTCTGCCTTATTGTCTTTATATTTAGATTTTTTGTTGCAACTTCTGCACCCATTTTGATGTACAGTAAACCCCCACTTATTCACGGTTCAGCAGTCGTGGCTTCAGTCTCTCAAGGATTTATTCTGAGAACCGAATTAATAATTGTTCACAGAAACCGCAGATATCCCACGCATTTTTTTTGCTTTGGTGACATCCGGGCCTCGTCCGCCCCGTCCCCTCGTCCTGGTGCTGGGTTGTTTATGTTTGGGTGCGGCGCTTAGCAAGGCAATGAGATGCACCTGAACGGAATGAGCCCAGACATAAGTAACCCAGCACGAGGACGAGGGGGCCTGGGGGACGAGGCCCGGACATCACAGCTTTTTTTGTGGCAATATATAATTTTTCACGCATTTTTGTGCTATTAATGTAAACTCAGCTACATGCATTTTCCCCATGTTATCCCCAACCCCGTCTGTTTCTGATGCCCTTAGCATTTCTCCTTCCACATCATCTTTTTTTTCCATCCCAACCTTTTTCCCCTTCCCATTTTAACCCTTTCTTATTTCAGCCTCATTTCTCATCTCTATTCTCACACTTTCCCTACCACACAAAACCCCTTCAATTTTCATCAAAGCCTTTTCCCCTAACACAGACCTTCACATTCGTGCCCCTTCTAGACTGAGCTCTTTCTCCTTCTATCCCAAATCCTTTCACTTTCAATTACGTCTTTCCCTTGAAGACGTTTCCTCTTCCACTTCAATCTTTTCTCATCTCCTTCTAGCCCAAACTATTTCATCCGTAACCATTTCCCTTCTATCCCAACCCATTTCAACATCATCCATATCCTTTCCTGTCTATCTCAACTCTTGTCCCATTTTAAACAAGCCTGTTCCCTTTTCAGCTCAAACCCAGTTTTCCTCACTCCTGTCCTGTTTGTTACTATTATTCAATTTTTTCTGTATTAGACAGTGTGGCATTTTTATAAGGGGTGATCACCCCAGTGTTCTGAAAAGTGCTGGATCAAATCACAGCTTGTCCTGGGCAGAATCATCCTTTCCTATTTCATCCCAGTCCCTTCCACGAACACCTCAGCCTCTTTTAATTTCATCCCAAACCCTCTACTCTTTTATCATAATCCTTTCTTCTTTTATCCTTGACTCTTCCGCTTCACACTAACCGTTTGCTTTTCTCTTATCCTCTCTTTTCCCCTTCATTTCAACCCCCCCATCTGGGCAAACATATCCCACTTTCATCCTATCCCAGAGCTCTTTTCGCCCTGTGCCTCTTGTCTTTATTCCAACCCTCTTCTCTTTTTATCCCAAACCATTCCTTTCTTTTGCCCTAGTTTCTTCACCTACCATGGTCTGATGTCTTTAGTTCCTTTTGACTTCTTTTTGCCCCTGCCTCCCTTTTTCTTGGTGTTTTCTCTGATGCATATTTACTAGTTAAAACATAATTTCCACCATCCTCTGGGGTCAGGAGAGAACATTACAATGCACAAGTAGGTACATTTTCCCTCCCTCCACTTTTTATAAGTACCTCCAGTAATTTGCAGTTTCAACCACACAAAGCAGTTTTGTGGCTCTCACCTTTTCACAAGACAAGAAGAAGTTACGGTGACCTCCAACCCAGGGTTATTACTGTACCGTGGTTTCACATTCACTTCTCAAACCATATTCAATCAAATGAAGGCTCTTAGAAATAAAAATAATGATATTCTTATCAAAAAATGAAGAACATCCCTCACACACAGACAGAGACAGCTCATGGATACAATCATTTGATGGGGAAAATGTTAATATCATTTAATCCAAAGAAATCCCAGTTCTTTGCAGTATTCTCCCTTTTTTAGTATCAGGGCATATTTTAAGAAAATTGAGATAAATAAGATTTGACGTATAAACCAAATGATGAGAAAAAATCATTTATTAGGTGAGGAGCATGGCTGTACAGTGTGCAGAGCCCCAGGTGTGGTGAGTCTGTTTGTTAAAATGACTGTTCCCTGGTGCACTCTAGAGAGAAAACCGTAATTCAGGGAAGTCAGACTACCTTCTCACTGCATGGGCAAACTGTGTATCTCCAAGTTGATTACACAGTAATACACGCTCAAACATACAGAGACCCAAACACATAGCACTGCCTGACTAGAAATGTGCCCAGGGTCTGGCAATGGAGATACTTTGTTAATTATTTCAGTGATGTTTAGGTAGGAGGTCCATGACAAAGTAATGTCTATGTGAATGCAGGACCCAAGGTTCCCCAGAACAACCTTACCCAGAGCATCACACTGCCTCCACCGCCATGCCTTCTTCCCATAGTGCATCCTAGTGCCACTTCTTCGTCCATGTGAGGAAAATGTGATCAGACCAGCCCATCCTCTTCCATTGCTCTATTGCCAAGGTCTGAGGATCACTTGTCCATTGTAGACACTTCTCATGGTGGACAGGGGTCAGCATGGGCACTCTGATCTAGGGCTGAAACGATTATTCAAGTAACTCGAATAATTTGATTACAAAAAATGATTTTGCCTCGAGGCTTCGTTTAATTTATGTCACCAATGTCCATCTATTTAAAATGTCTGTTCTGTCGTATCACTCCTGCTCTGTAGACAATGCGCAGCTCTGGTAGCACTGTTTCACACGGACTGTTGTAACTGACGCGCATTTCAAAGATTTAAAACGGCGCATTTATTTTGCTCTTTGTGTAGCCATCGGTGCTGCTCAGTGTCTTAGTACGTCATCAGCCCACAGACGAGAGACGACTGGTCCGATAAATGGTAAGTTTCTGTGTGGAGTTTGGCGAGCGCCTTCTCCGCACGGAGTGTGGCATGTTTAGTTCAGCCCCTCTCTCCATCAATAGCACTAGCGTAAAGTTTACTTGTGTGAAGTGTACGTTAGTTACGTATCTGACGGAGACGGTTTCAGAGTTAGAGGAGTGCATCCGGACTTTAACTAGGGATAGGAGACGAAAGTCAGGTGTGTTGCTAGCCAGTCCGGGTGCCTTAGGGGAAGATAGCTCGCCCCTTACGCCGGCTGTAGAGTCCCCACAGCATGGCAATCGGGTCCCCCCCTCCGTATAGAACAATGGGGGAGGTTTTTGGCAAATAACTCCAGATCCCCGTGGGCTAGAAATGCGAAACAAAGCTCGTTGGAAAGGTTTCATTGAGACCTATGAGCTTGGTATGCCTGAGTGCTTGCCCCATGGAGCAATGCCGCACGGAGTGGGGAGGTTTGCGTGCCCATTACTCCGGTACCCTGAGAAGGAGAGCTTCATGCTTGGTCTCATTGGAGAGGTCTCCTGGAGACCTGTCAGCCTGCGGAGTTGAAGTTTCTGAGTGCTTGCCCCCGCAGAGCAACGCAGTTCGGAAAGTCCATGCTCATTTTAAGAGGCCTTTCATGTTGCATAACACACTATTGATATAGTTGTTTAAAAACACAAAAGTCTGATTTCTCCGATTACTCGATTAATCGTTGAAAAAATCGACAGAATATTTGATTCCAAAAATATTCGATAGTTGCAGCCCTACTCTGGTCTGTCTGCAACTACGCAGCCCCATATGCAGCATGGGGCACAGCACTTTGGGTTCTTACCCCTTTCTGTTAGAGTGAGCATTAACTTCTTAGCAGTTTGTGCTACAGCAGCTCTTATGTGGGATCAAACCAGACAGGCTGGCTTTTGCACATGCATCATTGAGCCTCGGGTGCCCAGGACTCTTGCCAGCTTACTGGTTCACCTTCCTTAAAGCACTTTTGGTGGATTCTGACCACTGCACACCAGGAATCCCCCACAAGACCTGCCGTGTTGGAGATGTTCTGACCCAGTCAAACTATCGACATGATAGTTTGGTTCTTGTCAAAGTGTAAGATCTTTTCACTCACCCATTTTTCCTGTTTCCACTGCAGTTGGGTTAATGTTGGGGTTGATCTTTGTACATATCTGCCTAATTTAAGGGTTGGAGTGTGAGGGTTCATGGAATCCTTTTGACACTGGCTATACAATTTTGATAGCCCATGATTTAATGGACTTCAGTATTTTCATTCTTTTTCTGCTAGTTGCTAGTGCTTCCGTCAGAAATGCTTGATCATCACACCTGGCTTGATGTTTTGTCGAAGACCCTTAGCTGGCATTGGTAAGGGCTCTTTGACCTGTTTGTGAACTTCAGAAAGCACAGACAACAGATTTTTGCAATAGTTCAATGAATCTATTCATTGAGTCTGGCAATGTTTGTCAATGGTTTCAATTCCTATTCGCGGGAGAGCGCCCAAACAGAATTTCAAATGGACTTAAATTTACACGGCTGTGTTTGCGCATGCACATATACATTAGCACAGTAGGGAGTGCCTTGTGGGTATGTAACATATTTTACCTGCTTACCCAAACCCGCATTTTGTGTGTTGCATATGAGACATGATTGGCAATATTTCTGTGCATACGCTGTAAAGCCTTTTGTGAACAAATAATATTGAATAGAACTAATATCATCCCCCCTTTTGACACACGGTCCAACCCATGTCCAACCTGGGGAGACAGGGTTTGCCATTAGGACCCACCCAGACGCCATCTGTACGTCGGCTCTGGGTTTTCTGCCACAGGGACTTTTCTTGGGCTGTAGCGAATGATTGGACAGCTTCCAGAGTGGTATGGAGTGAGCGTGCTGTGTTTGGGAGAGCAGAGGCCAAGAGAGATAACACTGGCCTAGGAGCAGCAGCTTTTGCGTCAAGTCTGTATGGCCCTGGCATTTGCAAATTGCAATGTGTTTTGGTAAGAGGATGGCATCTAAGAGAGCAGCAATTTTGTCATGATGAGAGATAGAACTGCCATCAGATTTCAGAAACTGTCTGTGTCTCCAGAATGCACCAAAATCATGAAACAGTAATGACTGTCAGTATAAATGTTAACAGTTTTTCCAGCTGCCAATTTACATGCTCCGGTTAAAGCAACCATTTCAGCAGCCTGAATCAATAGGTAGTGTGGCAGAGAACCTGCGGACAAAACCTCATGCTCAGATACCACAGCATAACCAACACAGTTGCAGTCATTCTCGACCCGGAAGGCAGATCCATCTACAAACAGAACAAAATCAGGGTTAGTCAAAGGCACTTCAGAGAGGTCTGTCCTGGGAGAGCAAACTTTGTTAATGGCAACAACACAGTTATGGTCCTCACCGTCACCTGAAAGAGGTAGAAGAGTAGCAGGGTTAAAAACGTTGCATTGTTTGACGATAATATTAGGCATATCTAATAAGATGGTATTGTATCTAGGCCAGCGTGCAGCAGAAAGGTGAGATGTATTCTGTTCTTACAAGATCAGGGAGACAGTATGTGGGACCAAAAGAGTAAGGTTAGAAGAACCAACAATGTCCCTCGAGGCCAAAACTGCTTTCTCATCAGCGGGCACAACGCGCAAACACCTAGGTAGACCCGCAGTGACCGGATCTATTTTAACAGGAAAATAAGCAACAGGGCACAATTTGTCACCATGCTTTTGGAGCAGGACAGAAGCCATGCATCCATTGTGTTCATCCACTGTATGGACAAAAGGCCTACTTGGATCAGGGAGTCCCAAAGTGGGAGTAGACTGTAAGGCCAATTTCAAGTTCACAAAAGCCTGCTCAGCTTCTGGGGTCCACGACACCTTGCCAGCAGAGGGCAGGTTCTTTCCATGGACCATGGTGCTCATAGGAGCTTCAAAGATGGGATAGCTAGGAATGAATGTCCTGCAGTAGGAACACATTCCCAGAAAAGATAAGACTTTTTTCATGACAGGCTTAGGGATGTTCTGAATGGCCTCAACATGTTTAGGGGAGAGAGTTTTCCCCTGTGCAGAGATTAAATGTCCTAAGAAGAGAACCTATTTTTGCACAAACTGTAATTTGCTTAGACTAGCTTTGTGGCCGCCAGCTGCAAGATGTTTCAGTAAAAGGACAGTATCATTTTCACAGACTGGAGATGAATAAATCATCTACATACTGAATTAATACAGTCCGCGGTGAGAGTTGGAGTGGCTGTAAGCTTTGGTGAAGAGCGTTGTTGTAAATAGTGGGTGATTCATTGGCCAAATCGACAACAGAAAACCATTGCGCATCAGATGGCACTTGAGACAAAATTGTGTAAGGATTCAGGATGTTAAGAGTGTGGGTCTGTACAGCACTATTAACCACCTGTAAGTCCTGAACAAAGCGCCAATCATCAGGTTGTCCCTTAGCTTTACATACTGGAAAAATTGGCATACGCACTGGAGAGTTGTTGCATGGAACAATAACCGCAGCTTTGAGCAAAGAGTTAAACACTGGAGCCATACCGCCAATTGCTTTTTGTTTCAGCGGATTTTGAGGCTGGGGTGGATGGAAAGTAGATTTACGAGTAATAACGACAGGTTCACAGTTTTTAGTCAGGCCCACATCATGTTTTCCCTGTGCCCAAAGAGTTCATGGAACGTTGGCTAGAGCTGGGATTGTCTCTGCGTCAGCTAAAGATAATTAGATTGGTGACTGTTCAATAGGTAGAACAATTTCGACTGTGCATTGAACATGCACAGTGGAAGAAAATTGGCAGCAGTAAGTGCTTGCAGTTTTACTGACCGAGACCCCTGAGTTTGAGACCAATCGGTAGCAGAGGAACGGTCCTTAACAAACAGGCCCAAATCTTGCCACTGGTCTGAGACTCCTTTGGACAGTGAAAAGATGTGGGGTGGATTGTTCAACATCAAAATTAGCACTTTGTGATTGACTTAAGGTCATACGTATGGTCAGACCAGTACAAATATTTCTCATCCACAACCCTATTGAACCAGTTAACCTCAAAGTCTGGGTGCAGACCCAAACTGATGTGCACAGTACAGTGTAAACTGTCTATGGCCATAGTACCAACTGGAAAGAGAACTTCACTCGCTTTTTTTTCATAACAACTGCGAGACACCCCCTCTTTGGAATTTCCACTCATAGGCATACAATAGACCCTTGGGTTGGCTTTGTATCATGCACAAGATGTCAGGCTCTGGTGAAATGTACTTAACAATTTTGATGCCCTTGGGCATAGAAGATAAGCCAATTCCCAATCTACACATTAAATCTCGCAAATTTACAGGGCAGCAAGAAAAAAAAAAGTATGTTTGAGGCTCTTTTGTCTGTCTCTAAATGAGAGAGGAACAGTAAAATGCTCTTTTGTTAGACTCACTGACTGTACGAAGTGCCCACTCATCTTAGGTGAATCATTACCGAATTCGCTTTCTTTGACAACTGAGTAGGTAGCCTGAGTCTACAAGAAAATCAACTGCTTTCTCTTTGACACATATAGTGAGCATTGGCAAGGCTTTGAATGCTGATAAGTCATAAGTCATATAGGTCCCTACCTTAGGCTGAGTTTGAGTTTCTAAATGTTTCTAGCTTGTAAGACCAAGGCTAATTTGTCTGTGTGTGTCATTTGTACTTATCGGTTCATCCTGATTGGAATCCGTTCCCTCCGGTTCCTCCCTGCCACCGAGTGGACTGGTTGGCTTGCCTGCACGGTGTTCACTTGGCATGGTCGAGGAATGTCCAGGTCGGGATCCAACTTGGACACTGAGGGATACAAAAAACACTGCATCTCAGTAGTGTGATCTGTTCTTTCATCTTTTCACATTCTTTACCCCCTGCACGCTTGGGAACTTCCTTCGCAGCTTGTTTATTGTCCTTACGCTTAGCTTCACCCTCCCAAAGCTTCAAACCCTTAGACCTTTTTTCTAGGGCTTTCAACCTTCCACATTTGCCTTCTTATACGATTTAATCTCTTCCATAGCCTTGTCTACATTTTCTCTAATTTCCTTCACTAAAGTAGCACTAAAAGTTCCCTTAGCTGGAAAATAAGTCCCGTAGATTCTTCATCTACAGATTCTATTCTATTGACCTTATTTTTCATATGAAGAAGCTTTTTAGAAGTCCAATCTGGCAATTCTTCTGGCTTCAGTTTGGAGTCACAAGTGCCCATTTTGCCACCACTCGCAAGTGACTTTTCTCTCTTTAAGGAATTCCTTTTCTCTTACACGTGGTCGTCACTACCGTGTCCAGGTTCTATTCTGACCCAACCTAGGTTAAAGGGCCTAGGCCCCTCATCTCTTAAGCAGGATTCTATGTGCTGTGGCACATTTTTAACGATCCCCTTATGTAGGGAGTGCAAGCATATATAGGCAATTGAAACCTTTGCCCATATAGAGTCTCTCTCACCTGAATGAAGTTTGTTACCATTGAAATAAAAACTGGATCCCATTGGTGGGGCCCCGGCAGTCAGTCCTCTCATCCCTTAAGTTTTGTAGCGGGGTAGAGGCTGGCGCTGACAAGTCATGCATCCAGGATGATCAATCACTGCCGCCCATGGCTCCAGATGAGTCACACAAGAGATCCTGCCAACTATGCCAAGTTTGTTGTGGAATTTTTAATAAACCTCTGAGAGAGACTTTAATATGTTAAATCAGATTGTTTATACTCTGCAGAGAAGGTTCAGTCCACACTCTGAGAGCTCTGTGTGAGGAAGAACCCCAAGCAGTAAAACACACAAGCATAAATACACCACGAAGGAGTGGAGGACCCAGACGGTATCTGATAAGCAGACTCCACAGTCAAGGTTGCACATTCTCTAACACATATGTAAGGTGTAAACAAGTAAACAAAGGCACTCTGTGCCTGCTTAAGAGGAATCTGCATGGGCGTAATATCATTTTGGCTGGTCTCACACCCTCCTTTACCGTCAACAATATGATACAGAAAGGGTCAGACTATATTTTTCCATCACAGGTTCCAAATTGAATGTATTTAACTAAACACTTCCCTCTGTGGCTGAGAAAATGAGTTTTCTCCATCTGTAATCAGACCCGGTGACCCTGGCACAGTTCTCCACAAGTGCTCTGTACTCTATCATTCCAAATCAGTTAATCAGCCAAGCGTAGTCCGCCCCAGACTGGAGGCAGCTGGAGCCAAGCGGGAATGCTGTGCCGGATGAAAGTGGCATGGGGTTGGGACTATTTTAAGGACTGGAAAAGGCCCCTAAATCACGCTTAATCACTATTCTCTATGATGGAGCACAGCTTGTTTATTGTCCCTACGCTCAGCTTCACTCTCTCAAAGCTCTATTCCATACACTGGAACACTATAGAATACTATTACTTTGAATAGAATCAGTCCCTAATCAATTCTACCTGCATTGGAGCACTGTATAAAACACTATTATAGAGAACAGAAAAGGTCTGCTAATCACAGTTCCCTACACTCAAGTACTATTTAGAACACTATTATAGCAAACAGAAAGGGCCCTCTGTTCATAATTACCTACAGTCAAGCACTATAGGACACTATTATAGTGAATAGAAATGGTCCCTAATCACTATTTCCTACATTAAAGCACTATACAGAACACCCCAAATTAAAATTGAATACATTGGAGTACTATATAGAACACTATTGTAGTGACAGAGATTCTTCCGTGATTAGTATTCCCTACACTGGGGCACAAAATAGAACACTATTATAATGAACAATAAAGGTCTCTTAATCAAAATTCCCTATACTTGAGCAGTACAGAACACTACAATAGGGAACAGAAATAGTCCCTAATCAGTATTGCCTAAATTGGAGCCTTATAGAACACCCCTAATTACTCTTCTATTCCTTGGAGCACTACTTAGAACACTGTTATTGTAAATAAGAACAGTCCCTAATCAGTCCTGTCTACAGGTCTCAGTGGTCAGAGCTGGCAAGCTCTGCTGGTTCCTCTTCCTTGTATTTTCTTCTCATGAGCCATGACCTCTGCTGTGTGGGTGTAGGCAGTGATCTCACGGCCTGGTCGTTACCGAGAGCAGTCAGGCTGTTAGTGGCAATCTCCCCATGTCCTCACTAACCTTTATAGCGGTGACTGTGCCTGCTGTGACCTCGTGTCTCCCACCGTCCCTTGGTGGCATTTACATGCCCCCAGACTATCTGTCTGAAATGTCAGCGTGTTTATTAAACACCACTCCTCCTGTAAAACACACTTTCGGCCTGCCTCACCTGAAAGGGTGGGCGATGTTAGTGTTCTTGTGCCGCACTGGTCCAAGGTTTGGGCACACCCGTAGTGTCACATGGTTACACCACCTAACCACTTTCCATTAAAGCATACTGTAACATCAGTGTGATCTGGAGCATGCAACACTGAACATTCTAATGCTCTCTAACTGCTGATCAGCAATGCAGGTTAATGTAGATTTATGCAGGACACTCATTTGCAACACATGCAATGAAGAAACACAGACTCGCAGTTTGATGCTGAAAAACAAATCTTTTCATTTTGCGTAACTATGGAGTCACTTGACACATGTGAAAGCGACACCAGCGAATGATCCTACCAAGCTGTTGTTTTGGTGACATGCTTTTATAATCTGTGTTAATTGAGTATTTATCTCCTCTGTTATCTGTTCATCACTACAATGCACTGTAACCTTATCAACCACAGCTCATGCTGTTGTACAACAAATGGTGATGTGTAGAGATGTTTAGAAAGGTAATATGTTTATTTAAAAAAAATGATACATTTACAACATCAAAGAGATGTCAAGCAGTCACTGTCTATCACAACCAGCCTCAAACTGCTGCTCTGAAACTGCAGCTCTGCAGTCAGATGTCACAACCAAAGTAACAAACTCACAACACAAAGTAACAAATTTGTGTAGGGAACGCGGGTGCTCAAGCAAAATGACTCATGCAGCAACAGCTAGAACTGTTAACAAACTCCATTACTGAAGGGTTAATGTGTGATTCTAAGACAGAAACAGAAAGTGTGATGGATTTTATTCCCAAAACAGTTTAAGTATGAAATAAATAAGTAAGTAAATAAATAAATAGCCAATAATTACATAATTATATCAGATATTTATATGCTAAAGAAAGGAGAATGCTACTCACTGGTCTGTTGGACAAGGAGGGGGATAGCAGACGCGATTGGTAATGGTGAGATACCTCTGGCGAGATACATCTGGAGATAGCTGGCTAACTCACCTAAAATAATATTTTGTGTCCGTCAGACTGCCTTATCTTCAGCATATTGTAAGATTAAATGAAAGCAATTGGAACAAATATTTTACTGCAATAAGCTGTGAAGTGCCTAAGGATATAAAGTGTCTAGATAAAGGAGTTCCAACCACTCAGCATTTAGCATCACCAGTATACAACTCACCAACCTGATCATCTGGAATCATCTGCACCAGGACTGTACTGAAAATGATTGCTGTTGAAAGTCCTTCAGGAAGCCTGTAGAACTGTTCCTCGAGACTACATTAAAAACATAAGTCTGGCTCTTTGGAAGCAAAATATCAAGACTTTGTGGAGTTAATGTTTAGATAAATGGACAAAGAGTGTAGAGACAAGGTAGATGTGATAAAGAAACCAGTTAGTGTATGCATGTGTGTGCTGGGCCTTTGGGCTAGGAGATCTGGCTTAGAGCAAAAATCATTTCATTTTCAGCCTCTTCACTGCAGGTGTCAGTCAGACCATGAAAAATAAATTTGTGATGGAGCCACTGTGAGCTCAGCACTCCTGATTGTGTTTTTCCTCACAGAGAGATGGGGGGTGTGGAGACAGAAAGAGAGAGAGAGGGAGAGAGAGAGAAAGAGAAAGAGAGAAATGGGAGAGAGAAAAAGAGAGGTGGAGAGAGAGAGATTCAATCAGTTATGTAATCAATTACATCTCCGAAGTGAGTCACAAGTATAAAGAAAAAACTAAACCACCTTCTTTAGTGATATTTACAAAGCTTACTAAGAGAGAGGGAAGGGAGTGATACAGCGAAAGAAATATGAAGAGACAGAGAGAGAGAGGGAGATGGGAAAGAGAGACAGAGAGAGTGATAGGAGAAACAGAGAGAGGCATCTCTAGTTCCTACCTCTCTTTAAGTCTGCTACTATGTTTTATTTCAATATTATTATTATCGTTACTTGTATCTGTATTGTATTCAGTCTGTTTTACCTTCTTTTATTGTTAAATTGTTTATTGTTTCATTTCAATGCTTTGGCAATAAAGCTCTTGGAATTCAACTGTGTTGAGAGAGGGGTGGAAAAATAGTGAGAAGGAGAGAAAGAGAAAGACAAACAGAAAGAGAGAGAAAGAGAGAGAGGGAGGTGGGAGAAATAGTGAGAGAGAGATGGAGAGACAGAGAGAAAGAGAGATGTCGAAATAGAAAGAGAGAGGAATGGGAGAGAGAAGGAGATACAGAGAGACTGGGAGAGAGAGAAAATGATGGTAGAGAGACACAGAGAAAGAGGGGTGGGAAAAATAGTGAGGGAGAGAGAGAGACAGATACAAAGATATAGACTCCCCCACCGATCCCCCTGATGTGATCAGTGCAGATGTGTCAAGTTCAGAACTGCAGCAACGAGGTAACCTCGCTAACACTAGAAACACCACGACTTCTGTTAACACTAACCGGATCAGTGTTCAGCATGGTTGGTTCTCCAGCATGAAATTAAAATAAACCAAATTCAGAATCGGAGATCTCTGTTGATTCAATGTTTTAGTCCATTTGCTTTTAGACCGCTTCATTTTTTTAGATAAATGTAGTACAGAGGTAATAGCTTTCTCACAAATGGAATTAATGTGGTACAGATGAACTGATTAAACTATAAGTGGCTTGAACTGTTACTTGTTTCACTGTATCAGTTTTATTGCATTGCTCTCAGTGAATTGGCTTAACAGTTAGTTTTGCAGTTTGAATGATAAACAGGGAATCTGCAGGTTGGTATAAAGAGCATTCTCCACAAGACAGAGCTGTTAGCCCACAAATTGTTTCTTTGCTGAAAGGAAGGAAACTTACACCAGCAGGATCTTTTCATTGCCTGAATGTGTTTAGTTGTGTGTATGTTTTGTCCTTCGGGCGGTAAAGTTCATACATATATTAAAAACGGACAGAAGGAACGGTTGATATGAGTATCGTTCTCGCATAATTCATGCAATAAGGAATTTTTGTACCATCAGAGTACATCAAATCTAAAATATCACCTCAATGCAAAGCCTTTAGGAGTTAACCCGATGGTGGCGCTATGTCGCAGTGGCCATGTCGGGTCCAACACTCTCGATTCCACACCAAACCTTCGCCAATATGTGCATCTGAACTGCTGGTAAGCATGTCTATGACCGCTAGACCCTGCTCCAGCTAAAAAAGCGAGTAGCTGTAGTTGCAGCTCTCACCAGACACCGCCCTCTTGCAAAATATGTTGATGTTTTGTTAATCACAGCACCTACTCAGTAGAAATGTCATAAAGACATGCTTTCCCTTTGGATGCACCTTGCAGAAAATGGCCATAAGAATCTAAATTGCAGTTCGTGAAACTGCCCTCTGATCTCCCTCAAGACAAAAGTCCCTCTCTCACAAGCGCACAGAGGCCATTGGGGCAATCCCTGCACCACTTGGCTTTGTTTTTAGGCATGTGTTCCTACAGCTTTATTCTGAATTATTCAGAAATTGAGGCACCCCTATGGGCAGATCCAAGCCTTTAATGCACTGAAACAAGCCCTGGCCTTGCGGCCCAGCCTGGGCATCCCGGACCCTATGAAACCATTCACACAGACAGTCTGTGAAAAAGGGGGACACATGACGTCAGTACTGTTGCAACAACATGGTGATAAGCTTAGGCCTGTAGCATATTTCTCATTAAAACTGGCTCCAGTGGCAGTGGGCCTTCCTGTCTGTCTTAGAAATGTGGCTGCAGCCGACAAAGCAGTGGTTTCTTCACATGATATTGTGGGGTATGCTAACTTAACCCTATTAGTGCCCCAAGCTGTCTCCTTGCCTTTACAGTAAAGTGTTACACTGCCCTTAACCCCGCTACTTTTCTCCCTATTTCAGGTGATGGGGAACCACATGACTGCGTGGGAGCTGTGGATCAGATCTGCATGCCCAGACCGGAACCCAAACTTCTCATATGTGAACAGGGGAGATTCAGTTCAAGCACACTTCCAAATTTTCTCATGGAAATGCATGTAGTTACAGTTATTCATGGGTATGTATTTATACCATAACCTTCACTGGAACAGGGACTTAACTGGGACTGAACTGAAAATTAGTGCCTTTGTAAGTTCTTTCAATTAGCCTGGAGAAATGTTCCTCAAGACTACATGTAAAAATACAAGGGTCAGGGGTAAGGGTTTCCAGTTTGCACCTCCACTCATTTCATGGAGTCAGAAATTATCCATCTAAAGTTCCAGCTTGACTTTGGATCACCGGTGACTTCTGAGCATTAGCAGTCTGCTCGTCCTGCTTAAGTGTGATGTCCAGCTTGTATGTAGGACAGTCACATCAGTGCATATCACTTATGATATCGTACAGATTGCATCATACCAACTGCTGTGCCGTCACCTTCACACAGTCACCTTTGGACAGCCAAAGGTGACTGTGTGAAGAAAAGAAGACCAGTGAAATCTAGACATGTTTGAAGAGTGGACAGAAAACAAAAGCATGTCCGTGTCAAAGAGTGGTGTGTGTGTGTGTGTGTGTGGATATAATACACATGGGTGTGTATTTATCTCTCTCTCCCCCTTATTCTCTCTCATTCCCCCTACTTCCTCCATTCTCGCCCACCCCACTCTCTTTTTATCTCTCTTTATCTCTCTCTGTCTCTACCTCCCACTCTTTATCTCTCTCTATCTGTGTGTGTGTGTGTGTGTCAATGTGGAGCTTTCTTTGCACTCCGATGGGGACAAGAGTGTGTGATAATGTGTATGTGTGTGTATGTTTGTGTCTGTCTGTCTGTCGGTGTTGAGGCCCGTGTGCTAGGTGTGTGTCAGTTTTAGGAAATGTGGATTGTTTTAATGTGTTGTTATAACTGCCCATGGACAGTGGGTTGGTCAAATTGTTCAGGCTCTTGGTCTATGAAACAACAGTTTTTCTGGTTGTTTTTCATGGCTGTGTTTTGTGGTTTTGTTTCCTTGCTTTGTTTCTGGGCTTTGTTTTGTGGCTGTGTTTCATGGCTGTCGTGACGTTCCCGGTCAGCGGCCACTAGAGGTCGCCATGGTCAAAGGAATATCTGGGTCTTTTATTTTGAAAATGTCTGGGTTTACTGTGTTTTCTGTCATGTCTTGGGTTTCAGTTGGTTCATGTCCTAGTATTGTTTGTATTAAAGTTGTAATGATTCATTCTTGTGTCGCCAGCGCTCATGCCAACACCAAGGACGTGGGCTCCCGTGCCTGCATCGAGCACTCCGGCTCCCCAGCTGGCTCCGAGGGACGTCTTCCCTAGTGCTCTTCAGGTCCCCAGGATGGCATCACTGCTGGCTAAGTGCCGACTCCGAGGACCCGGGCTCCTTTTCTGGCTCCCAACGCGCCGTCTCTGTTCCTGCGCTGGGGCTGCTTTTGCCACCACGAACTCCTCTGCCACCCTGGCAGGGTCCGGACCCCCCTGGCACTCCAGACCGTTGGAGGTGGCGCACCGTTGGAGGAGTTTGTGGTGGCACCGAGGTGCACCGTTGGAGGTGGGTGCCATCTGGGCACCCAAGGAATTTTTTGGGGGGCGCTGTAGGGACTCGAGGGGGTCTCCTACCTGGAGGACACGGACGGGCGTCGTCTACAGGGCCCTAAATCATGACGAACAAATGGGACCCCCAGGGTTGCGCCATTGGAGGGAGGTACTGTGACGTTCACGGTCAGTGGCTATTAGAGGCCGCTATGGTCTAGGTCTTTTATTTTGAAAAATGTCAGGGTTTACTATGTCTTCTGTCATGTTGTCTTCAGTCAGCTGTCTTGGGTTTCAGTTAAAGTGATTGTACTTGTTCATTGGCTCATGTCCTACTATTGTTTGTATTTAAGTTGTAATGATTCATGCCCTTGTGTCAGTTCACCCTCACACACATCCTCACCCTACCCGTCCTTCATGTTTCGCGGTTTCCTTGTGTTTTGGCCCTCGTGTCTTTTTTATGTTTTTTGTGTCCGTTGAGTTTGTGTATAAATAAATTCCAACAAATGGAACCCTGTGTCTGTGCCTCGCTACCACAACCGCATGTTGTGCTTCATTACTCTATTTCCTGATTTGTTTCCTGGCTGCTTTCCATTTCTGTGTTTTGTGGCTGTGATTCCAGGCTAGGTTTCTGGGCTGTGTTTCCTGGCTGTGTTTTGCAGTTGTGTGAGGACCAGATGGAGCTGGTTTTAGTGAACAACCAGGGAAATTCCAGTACGTGTGTGTGTGTGTGTGTGTGTGTGTGTGTGTGTCTGTGTGCGCACATGCATGTGTGTGTTTTAGACTCACAGCATCAGCTGCAGATTTACTCTTATTGATTGTGATAGTCCTCAGTCCTCAGGGAGTGAGAGCTGTTGGCTTATAAAATCATTCGCCTACTGCTGCTCAAAAGCACTTCACTGCATGTGTGTGTGTGTGTGTTTGTATGTGTCTCAGAGTTGTGGAGGATATTGTTGTTATTTCAGAGTGTAAATAGATAAAAATCTTGCTACTTCAGTAGAAAAACAGAAAAACAGGCTGTACAACATCATATTACATATATGGCATATTATCTTTACATATGTATTAGATACTTACATATTTGTAATACATATGGAGCATGTTTATCACATGTAGATATTTAAATAGGTATTCACTTGCTGAATAAACAGTTTGTATCTACAAGGAAATGCACTGTGCCTGTGGGCTAGAGGGGGTAAAATGCCACCCCGGTGTTGAGCTGTAGCATTCTCTGGAATGATGGAGTTTCTTCCAGTACCTCTTGAATGAACTGGAGTGGAGTTTGTGATCAAGAGCTGGTCCTCCAACATTAGTACCTGACCTCACTTATGTTCCTGTGGGTGCAATCAAATCCTCACGGCAATGTTCTAACATCAGCAAAGTGTAAAGTGACCATTTTGTCATATGTGAACACACCACAACAAACAGCATGAAATTCATCTCCGCATTTAACCCATTCACCAAGTGAAGCAGCAGGCAGCCAATAACACAGCGCACAGGGGAGCGGTGTGTGGCGATGTTCAAGGGTACCTCAGAGGTGCTACTAACAGTCTTGGGTCACCACTAGGCCACCACTAGGCCACCAGCTGCCCAGTACTTTACCTCACTGATCAAATCCTCCCAAACAATGTTCCAACATTAATATCAATATCAGTAGATGTGTCAGAAGATTGGTAGGAAGATTATTCATTGGGGAATTATCTCTGAGCATGACTAACCAATCAAAAGTGACCACATGCCCATCAACATGAAACACCTGGATGTATGAGAGCTGCAGGAGCTCATGTGTAGAAGAGCTGGACTTTGATATATGCATAGTAGGGCATGGGTGAGGGACAGACTAAGTACTCATTACTTTATCTCATTTTTCAGAAGTAAAGCAGACTATGCTGGTGGGAAATCAACCAGCAGCCAACCAACAAAAGCAACAGCAAAGCAGAGCCCTAGCTCCCAAATTTAAATACCTAAATTTATGTTTTTCATTCATTTTCAAATTTTCATGAATGGATGAACAATAAACTGTAAAGTAAGCATTGATGGCTGCAGAAATGACTACAGGGACCAGAAATAAATCCGTAGCCATGGAAACCAAAGGCAATATGAAACAACCCAGAGCAAAGTATTTGACAGCATTCTGTTGATGAAATGAAATCGAACCAAACATTTAATTTGAATTCACCTGATGGAGTAGCCATGTTGTGCAGTGTAAAATACAAATTCTAAAACCTATAACTCACTTAAACCTCACATTTTAAACACTAAACATTGGTAGGAAAGCAGGCTTGGGTGACAATAATCAGATTCTAGCCTCTGCTGTCAATGCTTAAAGTTTCTATAGTCAAAGCAGTGTTGCAACAAAAACAGGCCCTTGTGAAACAAAGCAGTAAGAAATACTGTACCTTTAGCATTAAAGCCTTGAATAACAGTTCAAAATGAGATTCCCTGGCGTCATAGCTGTTTTTTAATGCAGTGGCTGCGCTGATTCACAGTGTGCATGATTTTAACTATTTAGCAGTTTTTAACCATTTCCATTATTTGACACACATGTTGACTGCATTTATGATATACACTATTAAAACTGTCTCTTCCTTGTTTTCCATCTTTCCAACATATTCAAATTTCCAGTAGTTTTTTCCTTGACAGCTCTGCATTACCGCACCTCTGCAAGCAGGTAGTTTGGTGTTCCTGCAGGAAGGAGAGTTGGATTGAAATCTCTCACTCTGCTTACAGGCCTATAAGTTCTATAAATTCCCATGAAGCATCCTAATAAACAGCATATTTGAAAGCTGTTTTGAGTTTAAATGAACTTGAGTTCAGCTTCGCCACACTGTGGGATTTAACTGGAGGCCAATCCACTGTGACTTATAATCTATTAAATATTTATCTTTGTCTCTGGAAGTGTCAGTCATTGTGGCACTAAAGTGTCTCCCAGGAAAAGCTGTCAACACGTGAGCCATCCAACAGTACAGTAATCGGAGTCTGATCACTTTTAATGGCTTGTTACCATTTCAGCAAAGCAACGCTCTGAATGTGGAATTCTGTCTTATCTGCAGTCCCTTTTCTGCAGCCAAGCCCAGCATTGTGGACTTGTGTGGAGGCTTCGGGTCATTAGTATCAATAACTGATATTGCCTTTAGAAGCCAGAAAGCTTCATCCAACACTGCATTCTGTATGTTTGTAGGCCCTCTTGTTAAAGCGTAGTGTAAAATGCCTTTTAAAGTGACACCTTCTGTATATATTTCAG
>JBBPCX010088278.1:0-25831 GCA_037974365.1 Hydrocynus forskahlii | reverse complement strand
CACACACACACAAATACATATATGTATACACACATACAAGGTGTAGTTTACAGTTCTTTTTAAATTATACTGTTGAATATATTTTTTATTCGACTGGCTGCTTCTACTTTCGTCTCTTGTTCTGTCAATTCTGCTGCTGTAACAATGCAAATGTCCCACCAGTGGGACTAATAAAAGTGTTCTCATCTGAAATCAAGCAGGTGTTTATTCACTTTACCTGAAAGTAAACTGGCATTTTGCATGTGAATAACCAGGTTACTTTCTTTGCAGGTCAGTGAAGGAGAGAGGGAGCAGGCAAGAGTTGACAAAAAAATTGGGCCAAGGGCAAATGAGGCTAAAATCAAAACATGAACATTTGTATAACTCGTTACGTAAAAGGTCTTTCAGTGTGCTTTTAAATAGAAAAAAAATGTCAAAGCTGCTGAGGCCTTTTCACAAAGAAGGAGCAGACCCAGCATTATGGAAAAACAAAATTATGCATTTTATGGTACTGACAGAAGCATGAGGTGACTTTCTGTAACCTTGTGCACCTACACTTGAACCAGTCAGTCCTTATCACTCGTATTTCTACAAAAATGTCAGAAAAGCTGCAGCAATTGGTCTCTTTATTATAGAAATGTCCTCCTAGAAAGACTAGCAATTTGATATCCAGCCACAAGACAATTTTAACCCTACTTTTATGTTTAGGGTCAATTTTTGCTTCATATTAAGTGACCTTGCCAAATTTAATAGGAACAAACTGGATAAACACAAAATTTACATCTGTCCTGAACACATTTTGGATTCAGGGGTGTACTAACAAAGGATGTTATTAAATCTGAAAATAGAGTGTGATAAATAAAGAGAGTTAAGTGGGATAAATAAAAGCACTAACTCACGCAACTACACACAATATGCAGTCTATTCAGTGATGGCTACGAACCATTTATGAACCATTTTAAAATGCTTGCTTGCTGCAAGAATGTCTACAGGGGACATTGTGGTCCCTTGGTCCTTGTCAGCTCAATCCAAACTCAACAGCTGTACTACCTGGGCCTCTACTGCACACAGCCATCTCCAAACAAACACTGTTGACACACACAGAGCACATGCCTCTGCATCAGCAGAGGGAAGCACTGAAGAGAGAAGGCTTAAAACTGGAATTCTAGATATAGACAGACTGCTGTTTTCAATTCCACGCCCCATTTAGAGCGCAGTTACATAATACTAACTATGAAACATGTAAACGGTTCTGCTTATGGCATCTGTCCAGCTGTCTCCTCCTCTCTTTGTGCTCAGCATGGAAATCTGTCTCAACTAGTGCTTGATCCTTCCGGTACTACATGACAAACAAGAAATACTTTCCATTCTTTATTAAAAAGGCTAATGTCAACAAGCACATTAGACAGGGCACACTAATTTGACTTTCAACTTTCATGTTTTGTTTATTTGAGCAGTTCCTATTGTAGCTTGGGTTTTATGAACTGCAGACAATGAACGAAGACAAAATTGTTAAATGCCAATATACAAGGAATAGTCAAAAAGTTTCCACACTTTTATGTATTAACTCTATTCATTAAGCAGTTCACTTCTCTACTTAGTCACCTTCCTTTGTGACGCAGTTTTCCCAGCATCGTACCAACTTTTTCATGCCATCAGAAAAAAAAACTTTCCCTTAAAGTTTCTTTAAGCTCTAAAAAGGTGGAAATCTTAGACACGTCCAATTACTCCTCTCCCAGCCTTCCCCATTTCCAACCAACATATAATTTTTCTAACGTCCCTTGTACTCTTAGCAATTAACTGTCAACTAAAAATGTGACTGTGACAATCTGAATGTCAGCACCATGTGCCGCTGTATTGTTTTGCATTAAGATCTTACACCCATAATTAAACGAGTTGTCATTTCTGCAGGTTCAACAGATAATTGTTGTCATGACACAGCCTCCAGTTTCTGACCAGCCTGGCAGCTACAAAACTGTCAACAACTGAAAGAGGAAGTTTCTCTGCTGAGCAGGCAATGTGCGGTTTTAACAGCAGAGGCCGAGCAGAGCGCCATTTCAGAACAGGGAAACATGGAGAACTGACCACTACGATGAGCAACAGAGCTAAACATAGCTAAACTAAACCCAAACTGTAATAAAATGCTGCAAATTAATAATTATGCATTTCTCCACAAACTCCACCCAGGTTGTGCAACAGACTTCAGCAAGGGACATTTATGAAGCCAAAAGTGATGTCATTGGTGATTTATTTCTTTTAAGTGCAGGTCTGATTACACCAAAGGCCGTAGCCTCAAACTAAATCAACTTCTGATGGATCCAAGCTAGAATTAGCTTCAACTGGTACTTGATGTGACCTCTGCAGAAGTTGAGAGTATTAGAAGCAATCAAAGGGGTCCAAGCAGATTGTGTGAATTGGCCCATGGTAATTCTGTTAAGTTTGAATTCAAGATAATGGCATGAATATGTCTTTAAAGCCAATTCGGGTTAGGGTTAGGTGAAGTCTAAGTACGTGATATTGGTTTAAATATATATATATTACAAAAATAATCAATATACTATATGAGCAATATAATAACTTCACAACTACTAAACAGAGCTACTCTGTCAACCCAGCTGGGGATATAATGCTGCAGAGCTCCCACATTAACAAATGGAGTTTACCTTAACAGCGTACTCTTTGTGTGTGATCAGATTGATGCACGTCTGCACGACTGCATAGGCTCCTTCTCCAAGAACCTCATCCTGCAGTCTGTAAACATCTGTAAACAACAATTCAGAGACATGCTTTAAGATTTTGAAGGAATACAAGATAAAAATCCTCACTTCTTAAGTGACTACAGATCAGACAATAAGTTGAATTACTGAATATACTTATGTCTATTTACCATTAACTTCTTTCAATTCATAAAACTTTTTATAAATATACTAAACAGAACTGAAAATCACAAGAACACCATATTTTGTTCTGACTTCAGATACAAAATCAGGCACAAATGTGCATATAGCTGCTGTTGTAAAGAAATGTCCAATCTCTGAAATAGAGCAATCATTCCTAATACAAATGTATATAAAAGCAAACTTCAAGTGTGGCTGCACAATATGTTGTCGATCATTATTGCAATATCGATCACAGACATCACAAAAAGCTCCAATGTGCTAATGAACCTCTAACCAATCAGTGTTTCTGACAGAGTGGCCAATCACAGCTCCAGGCGAGTTAGGAGTCATGTAATCCAACAGAAGTCAAATTTTTCAGCCATTAAACATGTTGGAGAATTGGTGCATGAATGGTTGGAGCTAAACTGCTGCAGCCAGAATAAGGAGATAAATTTAAATGTGCTGACTTGGTGACATCACAAAAACTGATTTAAAAATTGGCAGTTTTGTAGCTTAGTTTCCATATATGGACTGTATACATGCAGGAGTAAATGTATGAAAACAATATTTACAGCCTTTAAGCCAAAAAAGTGGTGATATGGGCCCTTTAATATCTTAAAAGCCATCACAATCGCAATTTGTAGCAGGAAAATTGCAATACTGATATCTGGTCCATATCATGCAGCTCTAATTAGAATAATCATTAAAAACGTAGAACTGGAGACCACATGCCTTCAAAGCGCCCAGTGAAGCTGTCAGTGGCTCGGCATCTCTTTTTCTTCTTGTTTCTCTTCTTGGCGTCTGGGATGTCGATGGGCTTGCTGGACGGTATGTCTAAAGAAAAGCAGAAAACAAACATGATGAGCTAGTGGCGCGGCTTAAAGTCCAAAGTGATGGTCAGAAATTCCACCCGCCCAACAACAATGAACTCTACCCAACACTGATAAAGTGTGTACTCCAATGCGTACATGTATGTATGTATACATATATACAGCTCCAGAAAAAAAAAGACCACAGCAAAAATACAGTTTAGGTTTTACCTTTTATATGTGCAAATATTGAACTAAACAGCTTTGCCTTAGTTTTTAAGAACTGCTGTCAATATTCCTCCATATTTCCAAATATATTGTTCTTTAAAGCATAATTTTAAAGGAAAAGACAAAACATCAAAATAAGAGAAATTATGCTGTGTTTAAAGAACTAGAAAATTCAAAGAAAACAAATCTCTTGTTCACTCAAACAAAATGGCAATAATTACCTTTGACGACCTTCTAGTAGTGTTTTTCCATCCAATTGGTCTCATTGTGAGAGGAGAGTGTTGATTACAGCAGTGTTTTTATACTTTTCCTCATTAAATAAGATGTGATTCAGGTGATCATTAATCAGTCCCTCATAAAGCAGAATGAGGTGCTTGTGTAGGAATTTAACAGACACTGGCATGGAATGGTTGTCACTCAGAGATGCTGATTTCAAAATAAATTGCAGTGGTCTCATTTTTTTCCAGAGCTAGCTAGCTATATATACACACACACACACACACACATTTATTTATACTCTCCACTGTGTTCATACACCATGTACATATATACATATACTGATATAGGAGTGTACAGTGCAGTATTTTTATATTAAACCATTAATATACTAATAAAGGCTTATCTTATCTTATCCTATGAAAAAAATGTTGTTGTAAAGCAGGGGCGGAAATTGTTGTCTTGAGTCTTTAATTCACAAATAATCACAACTGCAACAACCAAACCTCACCAGGCCTTGTGGGACAATCTAAATCAAACGGTGCTTCATGCAGATGTGATTCTCTTTTGGCAAACTCTTCTTTCTCAAAAGGGTTTTCACCCTAGAAGAGGTAGAAAGAGGTGTAAGAGATATTTTCTAGTCTAAAAACAACTTATTGTAGTAAAACATTCCTTGTAATGACCTGAAGGAACTGACCTTGTAAGAGCAGTGGAACCCCATGACGTCTGTACTTTTGTTTCGCACCATTTTTTTTAATGGACTGCAGTCGATGTGTTTTCCGGCTGGGTGACTGAACTTCAGAGCAGCAGCTCCAGTCAGGTTCAGCAGTGAGGTCACCAAGACAGCAGTGCAACACCAGCTCCCACCCTGAAACACACAGAGAAACACAGAACTTCAGCTGTGATGCACTCACATTTTCCACATTTAAAAATCATTATACACAATAACAGGCCTCCTTTCTTTAAAATCCGTCCATATGAGAAAAGGACAATTTAAAAATTTGCACTTTTCCTATTACAATTTTGTGCATGTTTTGTGGGCAAAGTAGAATAAAACCAACTTTTATTTTAATTTCCTGAAAATTGAAAGCATTAGTGAGGCTGGTGAGGGAAAAGCCATTGCCCATAAAATGCAGAACTCCAAGGACTTCTCACCCTTGAGGTTTATATCCTCCACCCTTGGAGTTTATAGAGAGGGAGAAAAAATATTCAAGGTTGATTACACTCAGGTAGCCAGTCCCTGTATTAGTCTAAATCCTAAGAGTTGTGTCGCTCAATCCTTCTGGACTAAAAACTAGGTTCTGCACATTTCAGTTTTTCTGTTCAACATGCTTAAAGGGCCCGTGCCATTATCTCTCTCTCTCCTTTTAAATAAGAGATGGAATGTGACACTATTTAAGATTCCAAATGCATAGCTTGCTCCTCAAACTAAACTATCCATATATAACAGTACAAATAAGCTGCAAAATCAGTTTTCTTAAATTAATATATTCTGTGGCTAATACATTAGTTTAGGTTATAAAGAGTCTTTCAATACAGAATGCACTTTCAAAAAGTCCCAATATGGGGCATCCAGTCAGAACCGTGACTTAAAAACACAAACAAAAACAGTCTAATAAGACACAAACAGAGGCTAGAAATTGCCATGTAGAGAAGCTCAAGTCATCTCTTTTTTTAATTATAGTCTAAATGTGACATTAACAAAGTTTCAAAATGCAGAGTTCGCTCCTCAAACAAACCTATCAATTGATGACAGGATAACAAGCTGCAAAATCTAACCATTTAGTTCCTACAGCAGTTATGAAGAGTTATAAGGAGTGTTTCAGCCCAGACTGCTCAAACTAAACTGTAAACTTGCTCCTCAAACTACACTGTCCATAAATGACAAAGCTCCAAAATTAATCAATTTTTATGAATTTTTTTAAAAATGAATAATTTCTGTTATGTTAGGAAAACCAAATAATTTACTACCCACAGAAGTTAAAAGTCATAAGGAGTGCTTCAGCCTAGACTGCTCTTTCCATGAGGCTCAAAAGGAGTCAGGCACAGAAAACTGTCTCAAAGTCTTAAAGACACAGAAACAGACAACCTATTTAACAAGACATTAACAGAGGTTATAAATTCCCATGCATAAATGAATAAATGAAGCCCACAACATCAGGAGTGGACCTGAGAGGAAAACCCAGAAAATGTGGAATTAACTAAGACCCTTAACCCCACATTTTCAGTTTACTTCCAAACCCTTTAACTGGTTCATGAGGTTAAGGAGTTATAATCTTGAAGCAGGATACAAAAAGCCTTACCTAAGAGTTCAAGCATACAGAACTCTTTCTATTATGCACAGGGATCTAAACCACACTTCTAGGTTAAGTAATCAATTTATATTTAGTTAAACAACCTATAATGTAAAATCAAGTTAATCACTAAGTCTCCAAACCAAGCACTGATGGCAAACCTACATTTAACCTGTTGAGGATCTCATTTGTGTTTAAGAAGTTTTCTCCCATTATAACTGGTTTTCTAAAGATATCTGAAAGCAATGACACGGTTTCAAGCCACAAAAACATGTCTAATTAAGCATAAAATAAGACCTTTAAAACTGCTATACAATTAAACAGAATTCAATTAAATTACTTCAGACACATTCATTTGCAGCATTTGAGAAGAGGAAATAAGAAAACTTTTCTTACTACCATAACTCATAAACTAACAAGTATTTGATGTAAATATATATCATTAAGAGTGAATAAAGACAGAAGTTAGAGCTCACAAACACAAAATACCTAGGGAGCCAATTTTATCATTAGATTATTCTTTAAAGTCGTTTGAGAGAAAAAGTTCTGTCAGAGTTTAAGTCAAATCATCGAAAACTATTACTGAACACAACAAAAACGTAGACGCCATACCCCGTTTAATGTTATTATCCGTGAAAATCCAGTTTTCAGCTGCAATCGGTGGTGAACTGCGACTTCCAACCGTTCTCTCTCCTAAATTAAGCCAGCTAAACCGCGTCATCGCCTCCAAATATAAAACCTCTCATACTGTAGCCACACCCATTTTTACTCGGAACACCCAATCAGCAGCAGAAAAACAGACAGTCAAAGCTGAACTCGGTCTACGATTGGACGAACTTCAGTTCACTGAACCTGTTCTTTTTGTGTGAACACACAGCTCGGTTCAATGAATCATCGATTCACAAATGGAACAAGGCAAGCCTATTTATTATACACTATAATATATGGACGAAAGTATTGGGACAGATCTGTTTTTCAGAGTTTGGGCTGGGCCCCTTACAGTGAAGAACAATCTTAACACTTCCAACTTTGTGGACACAGTTCGGGAAAACCTTTTCTATTCTAGCGTGGCTGTGCCCCAGGGCACAAAGCAAGCTCCATAAAGACATGGTTGGAAGAGTTCAGTGTGGAGTTTGACTGGCCACACAGAGCCCTGACCTCAACCCCACCCAACACCTTTGGGATGAACTGGAACAAAGATTGTGAGCCAGGCCTTTTCGTCCAACATCAGTGTTTGACTTCATAAATGCTCTAACGAATGGACCACAGAAACTACAAAATCTTGTGGAAAGCCTTCCAAGTAGAGTGGAAGCTGTTACAGCTGCAAATGGGGGCCAACTCCATATTTAAGTGCGTTAGAATGCAGTGTCATTGATGTCCACATTGGTGTACTGGTCAGGCATCCCAATATTTTTGTCCATATTGTGTAATTTCTGTCCATATCTATATTACTATGATGTGATTTTTTAGGTAATATTGTGAATGATTGTCATTTAAATCGTATTATCCTGTGATAGAACCCTCCAGCCTGAACCACAGACGTAAACAATTAGTTACAGTCTGAGTCGGATTCAAAAGAACCGATTCCTTGACCAGTGGGACACCGCCGGTGCCAAGTGTACCAAGTTGAGAAGGGCGCATGGGGCTCCTCGTGAGGTTCGCTCGGAAGGGTGCACACGTGTAGTGTTGCTGCACAGGTGGGGCTCCCAGTCACACCCCTGGACTTCTTAGTGACTGTCTCCTTATTCAGGACCTGGATGATCACGTAGCTCCAGTGTGTCAGAAACAGACACGTGGTGGATGCACACAGCCGACTTTTACACACCACTGCAAACTGGACATTTAGATCTACTGATCTATTTTCACATGCAGATGGTTCACTCTCTTAAATACATCTTTATGCTGAGCAGAGGCTATTTGATAAACTTTAGTAATAGATAGATAGATATAGAGATATGATATGAATAGATGGATAGATATTATCTATCTGTCTGTCTGTCTATCTATCCATCCATCCATCCATCCATCCATCCATCCATCCATCTATCCAGGGCATCAGAGGCATTCAGAATGTGGGGAGGGGGGGCACACTGGCGGGGGTTTCGGGGTCCACCCATGAAAAATTGTAATGAATTAGATGCCATTTCCTGCATTCTGGTGCATTTTTAACAGGTTGTTAAACACATAATTTTACCTACAAAAGGAATTTAATTCAATCACTATTTTAGAGACCGATTCAACAATTCAACAAGTACTCATTCAACGAGTCCATATATTCATCAGCCTGTTTTTAAACCCGCTGCTATGCCTAAGACAATGAAATTAATGTGACACAATTTATCACCAACAACAACTTTATGGATGCACTTTTTATTTTGTGTATTCTTTTTTTATTTAGTTTTAGATGTAACACAGCATTTCCACTGGAGAAAATAAACTGTCTTGTGGGGAAATTTTGACTTACTTTCTGCATCTTTGTAAAGAATGTTCTTATTTCCATTGTGTCTGACATTGTTACTAGAATTTGAGACACCTTTTCAGTTCATGGTGGAGGGAAACCTGCAGGGCGCTGTGAGGCAAAGTTCAGATTTGTCATATGAACACTCAGAGGATTCACTGGTGGGTTTGGATGGTAAAGTTTGTCTAACAGTACTTTAATTCCCCTTATTATCTTACTGGACAAATGTCAATTGTTGCTTATGTAGCTACATGAAAAATCCTGTTGTGAATCATCCCAGGTCTCGCACACCACACTCACCCCTGCAGAGTGAGATATTTGTAATTCCTGCACATGCCCTGAATCAGGTGTTTAAACCTGTACGTGTCATCATGCAGGGCTGTTTTGACAGAGGAAACATACTAGAGTGTCAAATGCATGTCCTGCTGTTGTGTGAAATGTTATGTTGAAGGAAGAAAGGATGGTGTCAAATTCACTAAGAGGGTATTTTTTCCTCTGTGTGCAATAAAGAGAAGTGCATTCATTTCTAAAGCTGTTCAGCTACCAACACAAAGTTATACTATTAAGCTGGAGTTTAGTGTACTACAATATTTTAGTATTATTAGTAGTAATATTTGGTAATAGTAGTAGTAGTAGTAGTAATCATATTACTGGAAGCAGTAGTAGTAGTAGTAGTAGTAGTACTTTTAGTATTAGTAGTACTTCTATTAGTAGTAGTAGGATTAGAAGTGGTGTTATTACTAGTAGTAGTATTACTATTAGTATTAGTAGCATTAATAGTAGCAGTATTAGTAGTAGTATTACTGTTAGTATTAGAAGTTGCACTAGAAGTTGCAGTATTATTATTATTAGAGGAAGTAGTATAAGTAGAGTTAGTAAGTGCAATATTAGTAGTAGTAATACTACAGGTATTAGTATTCAAAGTAGCAGTATTATTAGTAGTAGTATTACTACTAGTAGTGGCAGTATTAGGGACAGTATTAGTAGTTTTAGTATTAATCGCGGTTCAGCAGTCGTGACTTCAGTCTCTCGCAGATTTTTTCTGAGAACCGAACTATGTTCGTAGAAATGAATTACAGTACAGTCTATAAAGGGGTAGCATCGGTATTTACATTCTAGCACTGCGGGAGACAGCAGATCAGTGTAAACTGTACAGTACAGATACGGGTTTACCTTTACATTTTCTTTAAGGGTAAAGTATTAAGCTTAAAATGAAATTAAAGTGTTTTGGGACCATATTTGGGGGAATATTTAGGGTTTACACTATAAAAATACGCATTTTTATAGGTTTTCACTATACGCGGGAGCTCTTGGAACGTAACGCCCACAATAAGTGGGGGTTTATTGTATACTAAATACACCACAATATTTTATTCATGGTGGTTTTAACCGTAAAAAGTGCATAAGATGATCTTTGTGGCTCTGAAAACGGTACAACTGAAGTTTTCATGTTAAAAACAGCACAGACATGCATGGAAACTGAAGCATTTCATGAATAATATAATTAAAATTAATCTCGACACAGTTTTGTTTGCAAACAAAACGTGTTTTCCACCTTCCACCGCTGCAGGTTAAATATAGTGCACTGAATGGGGATTTGTTGGTGTGATCTGGCAACCCTGATGTCCTAGCCTCCATTGATGTGTGTGGCGTGGCGCACGTATCAGGCAGCCCTCCACACACACACGAACGCAGGGAAGAATGTGTATGACTTCAGATGTTCTTGTCATGTGTTTCATCATGAATCTTCAGCATTAAGAGCCAGGATACCCATGCAAATGCAGTTCAACACCTCTGGAACTGAGATGACTGGACTCCCAGTCCACCCAACACTTATTTTAAGGGTCTATTCGTATCTTTCTGTCATCTATGTGGTATAAAAACACAATTATATGTCCAGGAGCTTCTAGACACTTAAACCAGTTAAGCAGGGGTTGCAGAGGGGGCACCAGTAACTGCAACTGAAAAAATGAACGAAGGCTCTCCTACCACACGTGTGCATACTGGCCCCTGATGGTCCGTTTCCATTCATAGATGGGTAAAGGGGCTGATCAGTCATGCAGCAACGGATGAGTTACAGTCAGTAAATATGAACATACAAAGTGCATCTATATGCCAGTTGTTTCTGATAAAATGCCCAAACGGTGAAGAAACAAAGTAAAGGCTATATGCTATATAAAAAACATTCTATGAAATTTATTGCACTCTTTTTTTGTTATGCATATGCATCAATAAGGAAATGTGTATTGAACAGTTAATTAAATCTGACAAAAATTTGAGTAACTACTACGAAACTAACGTAAATTCAGTAGTTCTGTTGTAACAAAACACATTAAATGTATGCTGAGTGGCCAGTTTATGATTTGCATACATTATTTCTACATTGGCCATTGTATCAGAAACACCTCTCGTATTGGTGCACGTAGTATTTTCATGTTTACTGACTGTCACTCATCTGTCGCTGCATGATTTATCATCCCCTTTACCCTGTCTATGATTGGAAATGGACCATAAATGGCCTGCGTGCACCCACATGGTAGATGCTTCTGATTAAATGGCCAGATTGAGTGTAGATATGAAGTAAGTGCAAATTCTAAAGTGGCAACCCACTTAACTTGTAAAAACAGTCCTGTGAAATGCAAAGCACTTTTTTATATGGTTTATTCACACACAAATCAACCAGTCTTGCAGAAGATGGAGGAGCAATGATCAAGGAAATCTCCATATTGAACAGTCTATGAAATCTGACCCCTTAAACTATAGTCTTATAAGTCAGTAAATACTATGAAATTAATGCAAATTCAGTATTTTTGCAATCAGAAAATGCATTAAAAATGCAATGAGCTGCAGATAATTTATCCCCTTACCCCATCTAAGAATGGAAAAGACCACCAATGGGCTGTATGCACCCACATGGTAGATGTTTCTGGTAAAATCACCAATTTGTTATGCTCAGATATGTAAAAAAACAGTCCCATGAAATGCTTTATGCTTTATTCATACACACATCAACTGAACCTTCAGAGGCTGTGAGAGGAATGATAAAAGAAATGTGCATATTGAAAAGTTTGGAGTATTAAAGTACAGATTTATAATTCAGTAACTTCTATGACAGAAAGTAAAAGCAATTGTTAAACTGTGCATATTTACTGCATTATATGATAACAGATTTCATATATGTAAAAAAAAACCCAGATCTATTAAATGCAGCACACTCTTTTTTGTTTACATACACATCAAACACTCCTGCAGAGGGTGTAAGAGAAATGATCAAAAAAATGTGCTTGTTGAACAGTTGGGCCTCTTAAACTACAGGCTTACAATTCAGTAACTACAATGAAACTAAAGTAAGTTCAGTAGTTCTGAGAGGGAGATGAATTGTGGACTCAGTAAAGTTTAAAGGGTTAATGGTGGAAAAAGAGCAAGGCCAGGTTTACAGTGTGAAGACGAGGTGTCCACTGAAAATGTTTCGTTTGTTGGCGTCTGTATAAACCCTGCGATTCTCCCAGAGAGTCAGATAAACCCTGTCTCCTATATTCAGCAGGAGGCAGGCGGATCCGGAACCGGTGTCCTCTGTGTCCGTCCCCGGGGCGTTATCCGTCACTGTGAGCACATCATCACCATTTTTCAGCAAAGCAACACCAGTACCATGCTGAGAGGCCGAATCAGAACAGTTGTCGAATGTGTTGAAGACGGTGAAGCTGAAGAAGTAGACTCCTCTCACAGGGGCGGTGAAAACACCTGCAGGTGATAAACGTTACTGCATAAAGTCATTAAAGACACTTTTCCACAGGTCTACAGGAACCGTTCTGTATCTAAACTGTACTGTGATGGTACTGAAGTTGTATCAGGTTTTGATGTTCCAGTGTATCTCAGTCCAGTAACGGAGTTTCTGACTCGATTCTCTCCACAGTTTATGGCCGGTCGTCCCAAAACCGTGTCCATGGAGTCGAACCGGCATAGAGTTTTTTCTATCAGACCTGCTTTTGTTACTGTGGTCTTTTATTATTCATAATCTTATTTGAGGTTTTTCTTTATCCGTGTGATGAAAACCGAACCCAGATAACTTGTTAGTGATGTCCTGGATCACCTTCATGTTTCTCACAGTGTTAAAGATAAATGTATCTTTGGCCCAAACAGACAGTTGAGCTTGTACTTTGTTGGCTTCCTAGTTGTTAGGTTGTGTCTCCATTGTTGTTTTTTTTGTGCAGACAGTAAATAAACTTCTTGCGATGAACATGTTGACCAATCAGAAAGCAATGAAGCAGTCAGCTCAGCTGCGGCCCATTTTTGGCCCTGCCGTCGAGCAGCTCTGGTTCGGGTCACTTTATTTTTATTGGAAAAAACATTTGTTTACGGTATGACACAGTTCCTTGTGCAGGTTGAAAAGCACCATCACCAATCTGTGAGCCCTCCAAAATGTAAATGGATGGAATTTGGCTGTTCTTTAGACAGACTTGGAATAGAAATTTGACATTAAATTTTTAAAATATTGTCCTCATTGTACTACCTTGTTTCCATCAGGGATGTTTCCAGCATTTTGCTGATGTTCTGAGAGTATGAAGGGTCCAGTATTATGAATTATGAAACAAATTCAAATTCAAATTCAAAAACAGTAGATATACAGTACTGTGCAAAAGTCTTGAGCCACCCCTCAGTTCTCTATATTTTTCTAGGAAAGTGAGACAATAGGTAGGTACAGTGATGGATTGCAAAATGTACAAACATACATGCTATAAGTATAAGAACATAGAGTATAAATTTGGTTTGTACGTCGCTCTGGATAAGAGCGTCTGCTAAATGCCGTAAACGTAAACGTAAACATAAACGGTATGACCACCATTATGACCACCATTCAAAGCCTAAACTCTCTTAGACAAGCTTTCCTGTCATTTATTTAAGTTCTTCAGGAATAGTTCTCCAGGCTTCTTGAAGGATGTTCCAGAGCTCTTCTTTAGTCGTCGGCTGTCTTTTGTTCTGAACTCTGTCCAGATGATCCATGCTGCTTCAGCAATGTTGAGACCTGGGCTTTGGGGAGACCCAGGGGCGGACTGGCAATCTGTGCATTCTGGAAAAGTTCAGAACGGCCGTCTGGTCCACGGCTGTCGGCCTGTCTTTCACCTTAACTGAGAAATCAGCTAAGAACAGCAGAGGGCGCTAATACAATCATTTATCAGGTGTAAAATCAATATTTAAAAGCCAAGGTGGACTTCTGCGAAGGCCGAGATGTATACCTTTGCGCACACACCTCCCACCGAAAGACGGCCGAGGTGGAGAAATTCCAGGGCCGTTTTTTTTAGTCCCAGTCCGCCCCTTGGGAGACCAAACCATGACTGATAGGGTTTCATTGAGTTGTTTTTTCTATGTGTGTGTTTGGGATCATTGTGTTGAGAAATGAAGCTGTTGCCAGTCAGAGGTTTTCCAGATGGTACTGGGGGTGGTTCAAGACTTTCACACATTACTTTATAATAGAACAGCAATGGTTTACATACCTGTACTTGGGTCATACGCATTGCCAAAGTTGGTGAAAACATTTTTGTACACCAGGGTCATTCCCTTTTTCGATGCAGTAAAATTAGAACCAGTCTGTATGTTTGAAAGTGTAGCTGAGAAGGCCACTTTTGGAAGTTCTTGAAAAGAAAAGACAGGAGAAGAAAATTGTAAGATTTTCCAAAAATGACTTTCACAGAATGATGATGGCAATAGTTTCAACAAATATGATAAATATGAGTATGATAACTTTTTATACATACAACGTCAGAAGAATGTGTGGTGAGTCGGTTCATTTATGGTAAAAATTTAAGATAAAAAACACTGTGAGAAAAAACATTCCGTATGGATGTATAATTATGTATGGGATCTGAGACTGGACTATAGAAGTCAACGTACCTTCCTTTTTCTTCAGCTTTTCCAGGTCCTGTTCAACTGACTGCAGTTCCTGTTTTGAGGCAGATGTGGCAATCCTGATGTCAAAAGCTAACGGAATCCAAATATGAGAAGAATACATCATGAATAAGCAAAAATCACAGTAAATTCACTTAAAGTACGCTAAATGTAGGAATCAAGCACATAAAATAACAGACACAATAGTAATAACAGTAATATCATTAATGACAAATACATAATGGTAAATATATAAATGAACATGTTGCGTGTCATCAAATCGATAAGCACCTGTATTGTTATTTCTTTGTTCTGTATGTGTTCTGATCTAATACACAATTCTAAATTCCTGGTTTTACTTACTTTACACAATAATGCATTTATGAATATACGTTTAAAGTTACATCAACCAAACAGAGCCTTGCGTTCTGCTGGGTAGCATCTGTTTGAGGTCCCAAGGACGAGGTCAAAAACGTGGGGGGATCGCTCTTTTGCAGTTGCTGGTCCGAAACTGTGGAACGCGCTTCCCCTAGAGCTTCGTAGCCTCACCGATCTGCCTGTGTTTAAATCAAAACTTAAGACTTACTTATTTCGGAAGGCTTCTCGCACTTAAAGGCATTATGCGAGTTTTATTTCTTTTATTTCTTTTAATTTTTTTTTTTTTTTTTTTAATTTCAAAGTCTATGTTTTGTTCTTGTTTGTTTGTTTGTTTCATAATGTTGTTAAGCACTTTGGTCAACTTCGGTTGTTAAAATGTGCTGAGTAAATAAAGATTGATTGATTGATTGATTGATTGATTGTTGTAAACATACAGTACCGGGGCCACTTGTCGATCTATTGGGAATGATTGACTCTGGCCTTGAAATCAATAAGGAGAATGCGAACTGATAAGTGATCCAAAACTCCAGTCCTGGTTTTTCTGTGGTTTCTTTTACACACACAGCACGCCTCAGGGAGTTTCACGTTGAATTCTAGTTTGTATGGCCATCCTGAGGTGTTTTAACACTGAAACTCATCCTTTGTTAACACGGAGCAATGTGTTAACTCAGGAAGAAAACACAGAGAAAAATGAAATAGACATGTTGAGTTGCAACAGGAAATAGTTTTCATTTTCATTTTCATTTAGTAACTGCTAAGAATCTGCTGGGGAAGTTCAACAGTACAAGGAGAGCCATCAACAAAGAAACAAACCATGACGTGAGGAAACTCGCATTCGGTAGGAAATGACCTGTAGTTTTGGCGCCCCTTCTGGTACAAATGGAAACTGTTCCAGATATGCAGAACAAGTGTTTACAAAATGCCAGTGAAAAATGAGCAAATAAGCAGTTTAAAGCAAAATAAGAGCTGGTTAATGTTTGTAAGAACACTCATTTACTTCTTGCTTTTACCTTTATGATCTGTTTCGATATGATCCAGCTGTATTTTAATGGACTGTAGCTCTTGGGTGACGTTCTGCAGAGTTTCAGCCAGAACCTGAGCATGCTGATGACCAACACCTTGGACAGGCAGCTGACTGCCCACATATAACAGTTTTATTCACTGTTTATCAAGCAATCATAGCCACAAAGCTTTTCAGTGATTATCATTTTAATATTGTTTTAATTATCAGTTGTAATCTATACATTTGAATTGTTGACTCATTTCATATAATTGCATAAGGGCAGTGATTATGATAGCACTGATCATCATAACAATATAAATGACTATAAGTATCGTTATTATTATAAATCACCTGCATTCTTAGTAATTACAACAAAGGTGACAGCAAAAGTGCAAGCAGTGAATGATGAAATGTACCTGTGCTGCCAAGACCACAGCGAATTGCAGCACCATTTTCATCATCATCATCATCTTCATCTTTTTCATTTTCTCTCTGCAGTTAATGTGAGCAGAAACAAGGCACTTTAACTTCTATGTTCTCTGTACTGCTAAGATTCTTAAAAAAATTGAAATTCAACATTTTACTCTCAAGGACTGTCGGCGCACACACACACACACACATCAATCATGTGTTGGCTCTCTCTCTCACACACACATACAAAAAGCCCTATAAGAGGAGTGATGCTGAAGTCTTACTTTTAGAAGCACTGTTTGGTGAAATGTAAATTCCGCCTCAGGACACAGTGAGTGTGTGTTGGGGCATCAGAGTGTTTTCAGATAAATAGACCCTCAAAGAGAGAAAGTCATCATTACAGAGCAGCTTTATTTCCTGTTTTGGTACATCAATAATATTTCAACACCTTTTTTTTATTTAAAAGAAGTTATTGTTCTTGATCCCTGCCTTGTTGCAACACTCCAGCCTCCCATCAAGTAATATCCTAGAAAAGTACTAGAAACCACCATCCTAGTACTTTTTCTTGTTTTTAAGGTTCGAGGTTAACTTATTGCCATCAGTAGCTGTCTACAAGTACATAGTGTGATGAATGTTCAACACAGTACAAATACAACAGAAATAATAAAAACAACACAATAAATACAACAACAATGTATAATAATGTAATGTAACAATTCAGTGTGAATGGGATGTAAATGACCATTTATCTAATCAAACATAAGGACATATGAGGGCCTGTTGTGCCTGTAAACAGCAAACAGAGGTAAAGTGTATGTGCTACTGAAAGTCCAGAGTGTAGTATGATAAGTATATTAAGTACAAAGTGAAGTAGATCACTGGAGTGTACTTGGTTTGGCAGGGACTAGATATTTATGTACATTCAGAGTGCTGATGGCCAGAGTGGAAGCTTCAGTGCTGTTTGCCAGATAGTAGAAGAGAGAAAAGCCCATATAAGGGGTGTGACTTCTTGTGACCTGTATCTGGGTCAGATCTCGATCAGATTTTAGCCAAATGTTTAGACTCTATAGTCAAATGTCTCTCTAGGCAGCCAGACCGAAATCCAGTCTCTATGTGGCAAATATGCAGATCAGCTCATGTACAACAACCAGTCGGCTCCTTGTTTTTCTGTTCTGTTCCAAAGAAAAGCTCTGTTGTGCAGCGACACAGTGTGAATAAGGAGAGCCTGTTTAGAATAACGATCCTCCTGCGTCGTCACCATCAAGAACCACATGCATGAAAACACAGTGACAAGATTAACCTAACTGGAGCTTTATTTAAGAGTGGGTTACAGAATTAAAATTAGGGTATGGGGGTGGTGGTGGCCTAGTGGGTAGGTTCGAATTCTACCCTCAGCACACCACCACTGGGTTCCTGAGCAAGACCCTTAACCCCACGTTGCTCCAGGGAGACTGCCCCCTGTAGTTAGGGAATGGAAGTCACTTTGAATAAAAACATCTGCTAAAAGAAACTGGAGTGAAGAGGATCTGAAAGAGCAGTGATGCTGCATTACGTCGTCTGAAAGGTGGTCTCCTCCATATGCAGAACAGCAGTGAGTACTGGGAGAGGTTTTTGGGTGTTGAATGTGTCTCAGTCACACCTTTACGTTTACGAGGCTTGTCCTCATTTAACTACAAGCCTGATCCTCATGATGCATGAAGTGACCAGGAGTAAATGGGGTTTAGTATTGTACAATAGTATTTCTCAGCCTGGTCCTGAAGGCCCCTTGCCCTGTGCATTTTACATTTACATTTACAGCATTTGGCATATTTTGCATCCAGAGTGATGTATATGACTGCTTTAAAGCCTAAATAGAAGACACACCACTAGTAAACCCAGACTTCTAAGAGCTGCTAGAAGACTAAGATTCTGCCAGAGATGGAATTCTCCACCAGGACCCCCTCAGATCACACAGAAACTTAAAAGAAAGTTTTTTTGTGGTTAAGTTAGTTTATGACATGAACATGTGGTTGTTCTCTCTAAGGAGGAGGAACGTCAGTCTCTGTTTGAAGACAGTGAGGGCCTCAGCAGTTCTGACAGTCAGGAGTTGTTCATTCCACCCACCACTTTGACATCAAAGCTGAGAAAAGTCTTGATGCAGGTTTTCTTGAATAGGCGGGTCAAGTCAGGCTGTGCTTGATGCTCTACGAGGGCGAGGTGGTCTGATCAGTGATTGGCCAGAAGAAACTGGACCATTTTTGGCTTTGTAGGTGAGCGTTAAAGTGTTAAATCCACAGGAACCCAGTGAAGGTCCACAGTAGTGGAGAGATCTTTGGTGTTTTTGAAGATCATCTTTGGTGTTTTGAATCATCTGTAAAGGCTCTGGTGGTCTTCAGAGGAAGCTCAGCCAGGAGACAGTTGCAGTCATTCAGTCTTGAGATGACAAGTGACTGGGCGAGTAGCGTTTTCAGTGATTTCAGTGTGTATCCTACCAAAAGACACCCTATTCAGCTCAGTGAGGGTTCGTTAAAGAGTTGATTAGTTGGATCAGGTGTGCTGGAAGCAGTGAAAACCTCCAGGAGCAGAAACACTGCTGTAAAAAAAGCAGAACTGACAACACAGTTGACATTTCCAAAGGATATTTTGCTTATTACGAAAGATTCAAACTGAAATGTAAGTGATTCAGCATCAGGCCAGAACCACTTGATTATGATGTCGGGAGTTTAATTGCTCTACACTCACTGCTGTGTTTGTATTTCAGCTTTATTTATTATCATGTATTTTATGACTTTCTGATATTAGGACTGTTTAAAATAAAACAAAAAACCATGGGGCCTGACATCAGTATTGAGATTTTGCTGCTACATGTTCCGACTCACCAACACCTTTAATGACTAAAAATCATGTTTTTGTTGGATTACATGAGGACCTCTATTCATAGTTACACCTGGAGCTGTCATTGGTCACTTCAGGCTCATTTGCATGTTACAGCTTTCTGTGATATCAATAATGAGTGAATGTGATTCTGCATTTTGATAAACTTTTTTTAAACTCAGCATTAAGAGCATTACACACTTCAGGTCCACACGACAGCATATATGTCACACTTTATTTTCATTTTCATACTTCGTAATTCATCTTATATCTAATCATAAGCACGCAAAATCAAATAAAACAGGAATCAGACGATACCAACCACAGTGTTTCATCTGATCTAAAAGCTCACGGAGGCACAGAGAGGAGCTCTGGCATCATTTGGTATCATTAGAGAAGCATTTAGAAACCTAAACTCGAACAAAAAAGTACACTGGCACTTTAGAATGACATTCTTAAGACTTTTAAAGAGGAAGTACTGTAAACATCATCATTAGTGCATCAAAGCTAAGGCATATTCAAAACAATATATCATTGATACATGAATAATGTATGTTCCGTATAATTTGGGATAAGGTGCTAAAATGAGCAGGTCCATGAGCGTTTAACCGTTGTTGAAGGTTTCAGCTCCGGCGCTCATAATCAGGAGTGTTAGATGTGAATAAAGAGTATACAGGGGGTCCTTGAGTTACGACGTAGATCTGTTCCTATGACAGTGAATTTTGGTGTCGAAACACACCTTACCCTGAGTCACTTACTGATCCTAACACAGCTGTAAAATCATAATCTAGGACATAAAAACACAACTAAGCTACAGAAAAGGACATTAATATACTGTACTTGTACACTGTACTGTAGTAACAGAAAAAATTACAAAAAATGAGTGTAAACACTTTTACCAGTCCAGAATGGCGTAGGTAAGAGTACTGGGGGCGCCAGCTCCCTCACTCATACGTCACGTTGCTGCATATTCTGCATATTTTTCCGCCATGTGCAACCAAACTAGTTACGGGAGTGAACATCGTAAACTCGAAACGTATTTCAAGACTGTCGTAAGCCGAGGACCCCCTGTGTTTTGATTGGATGGTTGAACTGATGTGGTGTTCTCTATCCTCTCCAGGACAGGAAGTAGAGTTTTCCCAGAGCGTCGCCACACACCAGCCTGCAGGGCTCGGCTGGGTCCAGCTCCATCACCTCCACTGCAGCCGCACACACAAACAGCCCCACCTGCAGAGGGACGGAACCCACACGTCAACAACATGCAGCAGGCTACTGTTTAAACCACACCAAATCAAATCTTCTGAATGGAAAACTGATTTCATAGGAAACTATGGAAAAAAGAAAACATTTTCTTAAATGCATGTACGTTTACGTAACAAGGTTTTATTCCAAATCAGTTTGGGCCTTTTCTATTGGCCCATTTAGCATGAAATGTTCACATAGTGTGAAGGTCAGCTGTCCTTTTCATAAACAGCTCTGTGCAAAAAATAAAAGCATACATATTCTATATTCTAATGAGTTTTGTGCAAAGGCACGGATTTCTAGGAAGTTGCAAAAAAAAAAAAAAAAATTCAGGGATGTTAGATGTCCAGAAAGATAAACAGAGATGCAAATATACACATACATATACATAATATCCAGCATAAAGTACAAAAAATGTCATGTATCAAAAACTTAATTTCAGCTATTAATGAATTATAATTGTATTATTCATAAGTTTTTATAAGTTCACTTTTAATAAGTTCTTGTTCATGACCTGGGTCTTAACCTGTGAACTGTGTGGAGAACAGAGAAATAAAAGCACCTGTTTCTTGGTGTTTCTGTCCCAGAATTTGACAGTCTTGTCGTGGGAGGCGGAGATGATGGTGCTGTCCGTCAGGAGCAGTGCACTGATCCGGTCACTGTGAGCCTAAACGGGTCAAAGGTCACTGAAGTTTCACATTTAGAGCGCGAGATATATTTTTCATATTTAACATTTAGATTTAAGATCATTTAGAGCAAATCCTCCATGTTGGTGAGGGGAGATCACAGCACGCAGTCCCGCCCCCTGATAAGTAACAGCCAATTGTAATCACAGGGCGTGGCCAATTAGAATATCTTCTAAACATTTAGAGCTGAACATTTAAAGCTCAAAAATCCCACATTCAGCGTCACCATTTGTAAAAGTGCAACATTTAGATTTAGAGCGCAACATTTTTTTTAAACACATTTAGCTCTAAATGTGTGAAAATTGTGTGAAGATTATGCTAAATTATGAAAAAATGATCTGACTTGGGCCTTGAGCACAAAGACTTGAGACTTGACTTGGACTTGGTAAAAACAACTTGTGAACATCTATGAAAGAGATCAATGTATGAACTGAATGTATGAATGTATAATTGTTCTATTGTCTAAATAATAAGTATAATCATTATCATCATCATGTTCATCATCATAATCATAATCAAATCATAATAATAATAGCAGCAGTAGCTGTAGTAGCAGTAGAAGTAGTAATAATAATAATAGTAGTAGTAATTAGTAATAATAATAATAGTAGTAGTAATTAGTAATAACAACAACAACAACAACAACAATCATCATCATCATCATCATCAAATATAATAATAGTAGTAGTAGCAGTAGTAGTAGAGCAATTAAAAAAATGCATTGAATATCAAATAATAAAGTGAAAAGATAAAGCCTCGCGCCAGGCAATTTTAAATAAAAGCTAAATTAAAAGGTGTGTATTTGTGTGTGTTGTTCTCTTTCCTGTTGTCGTTAAGGTCCGCTCTGCTGTATTTGATATAAAAACAGTGAAAAGTGTGGAGGACACTTACTGGTGTTCTTGGACTCCACCTCACTGCGTCAGGAACCTGGTTGAACCACATGTTCCCCTTGGAGTCTCCACACACGATGAACTCTGCAAAGAGGAGAGCAGGTCTAATCATCTGCAGCGGAAGAGGTTCTCCAGTCATGGAGCAGTAAAACACAGCCGTGTGCCAGCAGGGCTTCGTCTGTCATGCATATTTAACTACGCATTCAGAACAAAAAACAAAAACTAAAACTGAGACACACAGAACTCGAAGCAACAACATTAACAGGCCCGGACGTCACAGCTATTTTTGTTTCAATATATAATTTTTCATGCATTTTAGTGATAAATTATTAAGAAAAATATAATTTACTAATTTTGTAACATAAATATTAATGTAAATTCAGCTACATTTCTATATAAAAAATAACTATAAATGTTTTGGTACTGTGGAGAGAAACACAAAGAAAGGCGTCTCGGGATGGAGAAACACCGCTGTACTCAGAGGCGGGAGGTTTGAAAGTAGCCAATCCGAGAGCGTTATTTATTTCTCCTTGCTGCTGATTGGCTGCTGCCCTGTGACGCTGCAGTTCAGAATTTCCCCCGTGGAGCGTCTCGAGTGTTCTCACGTTTTTCATTTTGTTCTCCTTAAAGCCCTGTATTTTTATTACTGTTAATTAAATTATTACTGTATTTACCTGCTTATACCACAGAAAATGCACGTGCATGAATTACAGTACAGTCTATACAGGGGGAACATCTGTATTTACATTCTAGCACTGCAAGAGTTCAGTGTAAACTGTACAGTACGGATACGGATTTACCTTTACATTTTCTTTAAGTGTAATGTATTAAACTGAGTTTAAAATGAAATTAAAGTGTTTTGGGAGCACATTTGGGGGCATATTTAGGGCTTACACTACAAAAATAGGCATTTATAGGCATTTTTTTTACCACATCACAAATTTGCAGTTTTTCACTATACGCGGTCGCTCTTGGAACGTAACCCCTGCGATTGTCGGGGGTTTACTGTACATGTTTTTTTTTTCTTTGGGGCCTATTTTGTCTCACAGCACCCTGTATGTATCCCTCCACACTTAACTGATTTTGTTCCTCAAAACTGTCATAACACAGTGTCTCTGGCAGCAAACTGGCAACTATTCTGCATGATTCTGTGCAATAATGTTCTGTGAGAGAGCTGTAAGAATCATCTAACTCTTCAGACGTCTGGTTCCTATAACTCCCACTCGTTTCTGAGAGAGCAGTCGGCCACTTTCAGAAAGCAATACTGCTATGGAAATGCTTATTATCAATTCGTTTCATTAGAGGAACAAAAAGAAACACTGAAGTGTGAATTACATTCCTGTTCTTGTGTTCTCCAGCTCAGAATAGAAATCTGTGAGAGTCTGAGTGAAAATCAATACAGGTGATTAGAGCAGAGTGTGAGTGGAGCGTACCGCCGTGCAGGGCAGAGGCTGTGATGCTGAAGTTCTTTTCTAGCTTTTCTTCTTCCTCCTCCTTCTCTCTATCCTCATCATCCTCATCATCACTATCCAGCGCCATTTTCGCTTCACAAGAATTCAGCGTGAATTCAGAATCTACACACAGCTGCACAACACCACACACACACACCACACACACACACACACAGAACACAGTTAAGTGATTTACTAGCAACACAAATGGTGGTTAGGAGTGTGTTATTGCTGTAAAAGGGATCGGTAGTAGATCAGTAATACTGACATTAGTAGTTAATAGGAGAGTTATTTATGAATAAAGCTATGATTCAAAATTCTAAATTTGACATATACATAGTTATACAACATGTGAAAGGAGTCCCTGATTCAGCCCTTAAGACTGTGCAATAAGGTTATCAAATAATTAACAATAAATTAAAGAGAAATTTGGAAAGTAGATTCTGACTAAACAAAATTAAACAATGATGATGATGTTTCATTCTGTTCTGTGTCTGGTCAGGTCTGACTCCTATTAACTGGTTGTTGGTGCTGCAGAGTCAAATTCTAGACTGTCCTTTAACTTTAAATGCACTCATTACTGTTTCAGCACTTAATAACTCCTTAAATATCTAACACTCGTCTGGTGATCCACATTAAAATTATAATTATATTAGGTGGCTTATAGTAAATCAGTAGTGATGAATAAAAAAGAAATTTTCTAGCTAATAAAGGAACTCAAAGTGATGAACATACTTTACATGTATTTGTTAGCAAAGAATATTGAGTGTATGTTTAGTAAATATTAAGTGAGTAACATGCAAATGCAGAAAATCTGTGTGTGTGTGTCTGTGTGTGTGTGTCTGTGTGTGTGTGTGTGTGTGTGTGTGTGTGTGTATACAGTATGCACTGACCAGAAAGAAAAGCTTCATTGTGTTACACTCCTCTCCCAGCAGCCACAGGCCGTTTGCATCATTCTTGTAAACACCCATAACTCGAGACCAGCTGAAAAGATAGAAAAGCAGAAACTGACGGTTTACTGCATCATCAGTGATTCACAGATAAACATGCAAAGTTGCATGCTCAGTTTGGGCCAAACAACATATTTTGTAAGTGTAAATCAGGACACATCATCTACAGGGAAAACACGTCTGCACATGTTAATGCACAGTTACTCTTTATTTGCAGAATTAAACATTAAATCTGGCCTGTGCAAAAGCAGATTTTATAATCTACATTTTCCAGTTAAATTCAGAAACTAAACAGTAATTGGGCCCTAATAATAATTATCAGATAATAATCAGACAATATTAACAATGTTGTCTGTAGAAAGTCAATAATGCCCAGTCATTATAAGTACACAGGCAGTAACTAGTATTTTCCAGGTAACATTTTGATGGACTTGTATTTTGAGTATTTTCACATTTTTTCCAGTCAAGTATACTACGGAGTACTCTACTTTTTATTCCTTTTAGTTTATACTTGGTATTCACTGGGTTTAATTATTGTAATTATTGTAGTAAGTGATGTGCCTGGACACAAATATAACGTTTATTATAGTCCACGGAGATCAAAGAGTGATACTGGAAAACAAACTTAAAACTAAAATCCATTATAATTATAATAATAATTATAATAATAATTATAATTATAATGTGGATCACCAGACAGAGAACACAATAAAGTGGAAAGGTTAAAAGTACATGATAAACACTGGAAACAAACATAAAAGGTCAATGCTGGAGGACTAGCGTACATAGGAGTGTCTATACTGAGACATGAAAAGACTGAGGACTAAAGAGGGACTAAAGAAAAGACACAGGTGGGGAGGGGGAACCAGAGGGCGGAGCTAAAGAACCAGTACAAAACATGGCTGGAAAAACAGGGACGACGCAGGGCAGGATGATATATATATATATATATATATACATATATATACATATACACATATATATACATATATACACACACACACTACTCACAAGAAGTTAGGGATATTGTGAGAGACTTAGTGGATGTCATACACACGGTGTTTGTTTCACTTCAGACATTTTTGGGATGGGGAGGCGATTGTATTGGGGTGATAGAGGCACCTCATTTTGTGTTTTCCATGTAATGTTCTCATTGTGTACAGATGTGCCTTATATTGGGGCCAATACCAAAAGACAACCTTTTTCAATGTGGCATCAATT
>JBBPCX010088227.1:0-25847 GCA_037974365.1 Hydrocynus forskahlii | reverse complement strand
GATGGAGCTCCACTGAACTCCTCTGGGATGAGTTGGAGTGATGGAGCTCCACTGAACTCCTCTGGGATGAGTTGGAGTGATGGAGCTCCACTGAACTCCTCTGGGATGAGTTGGAGCTGGTTACTCCAATCATGTTCTACATAATCACGGCTTGTGAAGGTCAGTGTTAAGGTCATGTATGGATCAGGATGGTTACATTACACCCTAATCCACTTAAGACCTGTGTGTTTGTGTGTGTGTGACTGGGTGTTAGAATAATATTTTTGGGATATTAATTTCCCCCAGTTTAGAACTAAAGGCCTGGTGACTCACTATGAAAGAATGAGAGAGAGAGATGGGGGTGGGTAGGGAGGGAGAGAGATCGCAGGACAGAGAGAAGAGGGAAGAAACAAAGAGGGACAGACTAAAAAGAAGTGAGAGAGACAGATAGAGAGAGAAAGAAAAGTAAGATAAAAAGAATAAAGGATAGAAAGGCAGATAGAGAGGGGAAGATAGAGAGAGATGGAGATAGAGGGAAAGCGAAGCGCAGGTAAAGAGAGAATGATATGGAGAGGAGGAAATGGGACAGAGACAGAGATAAAAGGATAGAGAGAGGTCGAGATAGAAGAAGGGGGAAGAAGAGAGAGATGAAGACAGAGATAGAGAGGGGTAAGGAGATAGAAAGAAGGGCAGAAAGAGATGGATACAGAGAGGAGGGAAGTGGAGAGAGATGGATAGAGATAAATAGATATATAGAGAGACGGGGAAGGAGAGAGAGAGAGAGATGTGAATAGAGAGATAGAGAGGGGTAAGGAGAGACAGAGAGATAGAGAGAAAGAGAAGGACAGATGGAGAGACAGATAGAGGGAAGGAGAGAGAGAGAGAAAGGGCAGACAGAGAGATAGAGAGAGGGAGAAGGAGAGAGAAAGAGAGATGCAGATAGAGAGATAGAGAGGAAAGCCCAGTACACTGTGTCTCAAAACCATTTGCTAAATGTGCCAGGACTTTTATTTGAAGTCGTCTCGGTTTGCATACTATGCACGCACGCATGTGTACACACACACACACACACACACACACACACACACAAACACAGAGTTATGGAATCCCTGAAAAACATCTTGGATGCGTCTGTGTTCCCTCACTTGCATGTTTGCATCCAGAGTTTTGGATAAATATTTGTGTGGGTGTGTGGGTGTTCTTGTGTGTGTGTGTGTGTGTGTGTGTGTGTGTGTGTGTGTGTAGGCCAAAGCCGCAGACTTTGTTAGCAATGACTGCGTGTTTTCTTGTTTTGGGGGTCTTTTGTAAAGTTCTGTTTTTTAGGCGGACGAATGGTTTCACAGGCACAGACATATTAAAGCAACAGAGTTCAGCAAAGAGTTCCCACAGTCCCCCTTACCACTCCTAACGTAGCCAATCATTCATCTTTACTCTGGCTAAAGACATCTTTACTCTGGCTAATGAAGCTATCAAAGAATGGAAGGTTATACCCTACTGATTAGTATGATGCTGACTCCATGAATTTCGTTTACACTTATGGGCATGTTTCTGTATAAAAGTATGTCATACAGTGTCAGAAACCACATAAGTCTAGTGGAGATTAACATCTCCACATGCTTCTAACTGAACTTGGCTTCCTATTTGTGAGCTTGTTCAGATTTTTCATTCCACCGTAAATGGTTCAGAAGTTACAATATGGTGCTTAAGACACTAATTGAATTTTCTATTCCACCTTAAATGGTGCAGCAGGAACTACATGGCTAATGTAGCTAACAAGTAATGTGAAGATGTAAAATGAGGATGGCACTTTGCTCAAAGGTACCTCAGTGATGCCACTTGCAGTCCTGGGATTCAAACCCACAAATCGGAAAAAAAAGCTGCTTAATTGGAAAACAACTTTGTTGACATGTTTGAGGCGAGTGTGGGATGATTCAGACATTGTTAGTACCATGCTAATTGGCGGAGTACGAGTTTCTAGTACTTGTTAGCTTCATTAGCCAGTGCTGCAAAGAACATGACAAACTGAACATGAATTGGCTGATTAGTTACCTTTAGGGTAAGAGAGGATGGGAGTAGTTTGTTTTTTTCAGGCCAAACTATTGCTTTAAAGCCTAGAGGTAGAGGGTGTGGAACATTTTGAGCGGGTCTGAGATCTGGGGGTCTGATATTAGTTTTAGGGTCAGATGTTTGGACGTAGCTTTTCGGCAGCCTGGTTGTCAAGCATGAGGTGTGTGTGTCGGGGTTTAGGTTGTTGTATATAGTGCAAACTTAGTGTGTGATGATGGAAATGATGGAATTATGTCCTTTAGCGCCCGTCTCGTTTGTGTGTGTGCAGCATGTGTATATTGACACAGCTGTATTCAGACACATGCTTTGGTCTGTTTCTGGAAGAAATGTAACTGATCTATTGCCCAGGGTTTGTGAGTGTGTGTGTGTGTGTGTGTGTGAGGGTAGGAGACTCCGCTGTGAGTTATGATGTTCATTTATCAATAAGTGTTTGCCAGCTCCAGTCATTTGGCTAATCAGTGCTGTATTCGAAACTGGCACATGTTGCCTGCTTAAACAGCAGGCTTTCATTCAGTGATCAATCTTCTTTTTCTAGTTCTTATGTTATTTATTGTCTAGTAGAGCTACAACAACAACCGCATCACTGCCTCACCGTGGTGATAGGAGACTCCCCCTCAACCCACCGTGCTCTACACATGTTCAGATATTTTTGAAAACTACCGGGACCCCCCCACACACAATATCTAGTATGCATTATTCAGTGTCTGGCATGAATTATTCACTAGCCACTATTAATTATCCTATTTCTAGTTATTCAGTGGGTACTATTATTCAGTGTCTACTCTGAATTATTCAGTATCTATTCTGAAATATTCAGGATCCACTTTGAATTATTCCTTGTGTAGTATGGATTATTCAGTGTCTACTATGAGTTATTCATTCTTGTGTTCATGAGGGTAAGGGGTTGAGTGGACTGTTTAAGGTGTTTTGTTCTTGACGAGTTTTTGTTTGTCTGATCAGCACTGTACGAGAATCAGGCATGAATTAAAATGCCTCTGGGTGGATTCTGTTATCTGTTTCGTGACTGTTTGCGTGTCGTTTTGATATCAGTTTCGCATGCTGGACTGATGAGGGAATTCATTTCTCTTCTCGGAAGACTTGTTACGAAACCGACCATATCACAGAATGATATCTCACCTCTCATCAGCCGCTGAGCCCAGCGCAGGCAGGATCAGGTCATCAGGTTTGTTTCCGCTCAGACATTTGGCTGAAAGAGATCACACTCACTCAGTTTGACCAAGCACGGCTATTTTTGAGTTTGGCGGGGGAAAAAAGGTGACCCAGAGTTCACCCCAGAGGCACTCCACCGAGGCTTGGTGAGGAAGAGGGAGAATAACCGGAGAAGAAAAAAGGAAAGAAAGAAACAGAGACAAGCGGTTCATGGGGGATGTTTGGGGAATATTCCGGTGAAACTAGTAGTGAAAAATATGTTTTCACTGAGAGAAATTTCACATTGATAGGAAATAGAGGACGAAATGAAAGTGGCCTCATGTTTAGTGTTTCCAGAGCTTTGCTAGCATGAATGTTGTCATGAAGATGCAATATTAACAGATTTATCAAGTGTCAGTACCAGAGAGAAAGGGTTGTATATGACATGCTCAAATCTTGCTCTCTGTGTCCTAAAAAACTGCAAAAAGTCACTCTTAAGTTCTGGAAGGAACTTGAGATTAAATAACGATTCATCTAAAGCTAAAGTCCCAGTAGAAGTGAAGATCTTCATCTGAGTCCAGTGTGTGTATGTTCATGTGTGTGTGTCTATCTGGTCCAGTGTGGACCCCACATGTGCTCCAGCTGTGGGGATGAGAGACCGCAGACCCAGCTGTCCGTGTGTGTGTGTGTGTGTGTGTGCCACTGGCCGCTGGCTGGTGAAACCCACTGCTTATGAAGTGAGAACATGAGGAAACCACTGTCAAACAAGGCTCTGGAACCACCGTGTGTGTGTGTGTGTGTGTGTGTGTGTTTGTGCTTGTGTTAGACAGCAGGGTCCTCAGAGATTAATTAAAGGATTAGCTCAGTAGAAAATCAAATTCACACAAACCCTTACTCACCTGAAATCTTTTCGATCAGCTGAATTGTTCACATTTCCACACTAATCCCAACATACCTCCAGAAGCTGAAGACCTTCATCTAAAGGGACATTCTGAGACATTGTTCCATGTCTATGTAGTTTAGTAATGACTCTCTTAAAGGGGGTTTGATGGTCTGGTGTGTGTCATTTACTTGGAGCTTCATACTGACCTTAAAAACACACAGTGTAACTAAGCAGCAGGACATTCTTTTTGTAAACATGTTTGTCTCAGCTTTATGTTCACAGAGGCTCTTTCATGTCCACTATGTTCACTTAAAGAACTGTCCAAACAAAACTGTCTAAAACTTTCCAGTCAGAACAAGCTCTTTCAGATTTCACATCCTTATAGCACCAAACAACAGCGCTCAGGATGTTCATTTACTCCCCCAATCCTCAGCATGTTCTACAGAGGGACTACAGAGAGCATCCTGTGCAGCTGCATCCTAGCCTGGTGTGAGAATTGCAGCGTTTTGGATCGCAAGACCCTAAAGAGGATAGTGAGGACAGCTGAGAAGATGATCGGGGTCTCTCTGCCCTCTGTCACGGACATTTACACCACACACTGCATCCTAAAAGCCATTTGTGTATGACCCCACTCACCCCTCACACACTCTCTTCTTCCTCCACCCGTCTGGCAAACGTTTCCGTAGCATATGGGCTTCCACGGCCAGGATGGGAACAGTTTCTTCCCTCAGGCCATCGAACTCCTCAACCAGAACGGAAACATACACTGTACTACTCCACACACACACCACCAACACACCGCCAATGACCCCCCTCCCCCCCAGGACAACTCAGACTTTAATTACCTCCGCAAATACCCTTCTATGTATTACACTGCACATTCTCTGCTATCATATCTATTGCTGTCTACCTCTGTTCTGCATTTTTGCACGCAACTCTCTGCTGCTAGAGTACAGTATCTGTCAAAAAACTGTATTCATTCAGACTTGTACTGTAGCTATTAATTGTACTATATGTTTTTTGTCCAGTTATATTGTTGCTCTTGGCACACTGTTTCATTTCACTGTGTTCTGTTTCTGTATGGTTGCAATGACAATAAAACCTACTTAACTACCTGACTTTACTTAACTTGACTTGACTAATGCTACTTATTCTCTCATGCAAATGATGAAGTTAACTAATGCTAATTATTAACAGAATTATGAACAATGGCAATTTGATTATGGAGTTTTAAAAACTGATTACTAACTTGAATGCAAATGATTAATTTTCTCAATGTCGGCTTATTAACTTTGTTACTGCTGACTTAATTTTATTAATGCTAAATTACTACCTCTATTTATACTAACTTAGCAATTTTGTCAATGCAAATTATTAACTTTCTTAATGCGAACTTATTAACTTTTAATGTTGAATTTTCAGCTATATTAATGTTGATATTAGCGTTAAGGCTTCTTAATGTTTTGCATGTTTATTTATTAATGCAAAGTTATTAACTTTATTAATGCTAAACTGTAAACTGAGGGAAAGTCCAACAGCCTGCGCTGAACACCTCTGGGGTAAATGTGCTGTGATTAGATGGTCAATGACCTGTTTGTGAATGTTAGAGTTGAAGGCTGTGTGTGGCTTATATGCAGCTGTGAAAGAGAGTTTTAGTGTATGTGTGTGTGTGTGTGTGTGTGTCTGTGTGTGTGTATCTACCGGTTGCCAGTGAACATTTGATTTCTGGTGGGTTCTTGGCTTTAGTTGAGCTGTAATCAAATTGAAACGGTAACTGGATCTGTCTACAGAGAGATGACATCATCAGCTCTTCCACACATATTCCCCCCACATCGCTTTTTAAAGGCTAAGGAGCTGATACAGAATGTCCCAGGACCCTGAGTCTTGATCCCACGCCTCATGTGTTTGATTCTCGTTGCTGGAACCTCATGTGAAAGTTGTGGCCGACAATGAAGCTGCATACAAATAAAACTGAACTAATCTGATCTGAATTGAACACATCCCACCTCAGGTTTCCAGAAGAACACGCTTTACTCGTATGTGAAACAAGCTTATGGTTTTTATCCCAAAGCGGCTGTTTCTTGTTTGCGGTGCAGCATGTCTGGCTCATAGTTCGGCCTGGAAATCAAATTGAGCCAAAAACACATCATTCTACCATCTGAAGAGTTGCTCCAGCTTTTCAAACTCCTGACTAGGTTTAGATTATTAGTGATTCAAAAATTTGTTTATAATACTCATTTAGATCTTTCAACAATCGCTGTTCAGGTTCAGCATCTTGGACCTACAGAAATACACTAAATCTGAACTTCAGCAGCTTTACAGATATCCAAGCCATTTATGAGCAACCAAGGGCAACAATGGCAAGGACAACTCAGTCAGAATGTGAGAAAAAAAAAACACTGAGAGGAGCCAAGACGCAGAGGAAGAAATTCCCAAAGGGCATGTGGTAGAATCACAGAGAAGAACCAATATTCAAAAGGAGAAACCCCCAAGGGCATGAGGAGAAGCACTGAGAAGAACCAAGACTCAAAAGGGGAATCTCCCCAAGAGCATGAAGAAGATCCACTGAAAGACTCAAAAGGAGAAAACCCCCAAGTGCATGTGGAGGAACCACTGAAAGGACCCAAGACCCAAACGGAAAAGTATTATAAGGGCACAAGGAGGAACCACTGAGAGGAAACAAGACTCAAAATGAGAGGCTTCTTTAGAGCATGAGGCAGAACCACTGAAAGGAACTAAGACTCAAAATGAGAAACCTGTTCACACACTGAAAAGGTGAGCGTTCTGTGTGACTGTAGCTCCGTCCCTGACGATGGACACCATCTTAGTCAGATCCAAAACCGAGGTCAACAGTTGCTACTCAGAGTCTCGGATAGAGGTGAAAACTGGTCAGCCCTGTAGTGTAACCTCACCAAGGCAACAGGCATCAGGAATTCTGCAACTATCCTGTTCTCTGGCAGTTTTTCCAGTAATTTTATCTCTGGTTTGAAGTGGAATAACTGAGCCCCTCAATGATTGCAGTTGAGCAGATCTTTCCAGAGAGGCCCTCTGTGTGTGTGTGTTTGTGTATGTGTGCGTGGATCTGGCTGTTATTAAATAGTAATGGTGTCTGGTGTGTTTTGCGAAGTTGTAAAGGTGTGTCTCAGCTCTGTTTTCTTCAGCAGCATGGCTAGACAGAATCTGGATTTTCATTTTCTTAGAACTTCATTTTGGACATTCATTTTATAAAATGAATAAAAAAATGTTATAAGAAATAAATTCTGGATACATACATGTAATTTAATATTCATTCTGTATGTTATTCGTATTAGACCAACATTCTCGACACATCATTTTAATTGGAAATGTATTCCGGCAGTTTTTTTAATTAGAAGTTCATTCTGGAAACAAATCTTATTAGAAATGTATTCTGGTATATAATTTTCTAACTTTTTTCATGTTGAATGTTTAGAGCTCTCTCAGTCATTGAAAAGTATTCTATAGTGCTGTTCATCATTCTGGATACAACTTTCTCACAGTTTCCTACTGACTGTTTGTACCCCGTGCTATAAGTCAACGAGCAGCAGAGTGAAAGTAGAATAAGTGAAAGCGGTGAGTCCAGACTTTTGAACGCTGCTGTTTTGTTCCAGATGCGACGGGGCGCATTTCTTCCAGCTCAGACAGCAAATCTCTTGAAAGCTTTGTTTAAACGTTCATGGTGAACGTGTGCATGTGTGTATGTGTCTCCAGACTCCTATCTCTCACTGTCACTCTTATTGTTTCATTGGCCCAGGAGGACTGCGGTCACCCATGGCAATAAGCTCTGCTGGGCCAATCGGCCATCAGTGTGCCTTCGTATGCTGCACTGTGGTTGGTCGGTTTGCCAAACTATCAAACAGAGTAATCAAAGCTGACAGTATTTACTGGACCCTCTGGAACGCTCTCCATTTATCACCCACTGGTCGGAGAGGCCTGGCTTTGTGACCTCCTGTGTTTGAGTTGGAGTAATGATTGTCTAGCGTGTGGGCTGGGTGTTTCTCGCAAATGTTTTAATGAACTTTGTTAGCGGACCACAGGGTGAGACTTGACCTTTGACTCAGCAGATTCTTCATGATGTGCGATTGGGTGCATGCCTCAATCTAATTTTTTCACTAGCATATATATATATATGTATATATATATATATATAGAGAGAGAGAGAGAGAGAGCAGGAGAGAGAGAGAGATAGATAGAGATAGAGATATATGTATAGATATAGGTAGATAGATAGATATGGATAGATAGCAAAATAGAAGCAACATCACTAGTACATTGTGTGCACACGTGTGTGTGTGTGTGTGTGTGTGTGTGTGTGTGTGTGTGTGTGGCCTGTACAAAATTTGAAGTGCATTTTGTGGTATTTTTGTTTTTTCTAATAAATAAGAAATCAAAAACCAAATAGAAACTTTGCCCTAAGGTTTTGTGTGTGTGTGGGTAGGATGTTTAACCAATATATTTATTTGTTTGTTTGTTCATGTCTTTTGGGGATCTGCTGATCTTCTATTCACTGAATTCTTCGCAGGAACAGAAATTTTGTCCAGGGATCCCAACACTTTTGCACGTCACTGTATGTCTTAAACACACTTCATTGTTTCTGCTGTCAGCAAAACTCCAGTCGGACTCAAGTTTGAATGTTCATTTACAGCACAGCATCATATTTCTCTCAATATCTCTGTAAAATGGGGTGTAAACGTGTAAAACTGTCAAAAACGACAATATAGTTATACAAGCAAACGAATGATTATGGTTAAACAAGTAGAGTAAACAGAAGTGATTTTGAGAGCGAGTATTTGGACACTTGCTGTGAAACGCCAACCTGTATTCAAGGCTTAAGAAACACTTCTGGGCCAGATCTAGTAAAAATAAGAAGTAAAGGATAGTTCAGATTTGTCCTGTTGATTGAAACTCAGGACGCTGATTGATTTTTTTGGACCAGCCTTTGATTTTCGGGACTGTCCCAATAGAATTCACTTCAGAGCAGCTCAACATTTAGTGGGATTTTATGGGAAAATGTGTTTTTGAGCGAACACCTACACACACACATACACACACCATAGAAAAAGGCAGTTCTCCTTGACAGTGTGTGTGCTGAGTGTAAAACACAGGGTCGCGACCTCTTTCCACATGTCAGCTCAGGGTGTAAACAGTAGCTGCATTATTTAAACACACACACACGCTTGAGGAATAGTCTTGGCGTGTTTTTCCACATTCGGATGAGTGTGTACGGCATGTTAACTGACACACTCTGTTTCAAGCCCAATTTGTTCCCTTGCTGTGTGTGTGAGTGTGTATGTGTGTGTGTGTTGTGCTGATTAGAGGACTCGTTTTTCTCTCACTACAATAACACTTCAGCAGGGCTGTTCTGGAGAAGAGCGGAGAACATGTCCAAATAAATATGTGTGGCTACTGTTAGTGCAGACCACACACACACACACAAAGCAGAATCCTGAAACTGATTAGTGTGAAGAAAAATGTTTGTTTTTGTAAATGAATTATACATTTCCACTCTGTACATATTTAGAGCAGGTCCGTGTGTGTATGTGTTTCCCAGAGAAGGTCTGAGAGTGTGTTTCCCAGAATGTGTGTGTGTAATGTGTTGGTACACATTTCACATTTGTGTGTGTGTGTGTGTGTGTGTGTGTGTGTGTGTGTGTGTGTGTGTGTGTGTGTGTGTGTGCTTGTTTGTGTCTATCTGTAAGGACCTATTGTATTTATAATGGTAGGAATGCTGGTAAATCTGTAGAAGTGGGGACATTTTGCTGGTCCTCACAAGGAGACTTTTGGTTTAAAGGTCAAGGTCAGGTTTTCCACCTCAGTGAAATTTTTTACTTTTTGTGTGATATCCTGAGAAGGATTACAGAATATTTTTATGGTTTAAATAAGTTGTTGTGGAGTGGGAAGAACAACTAACGTGTGTGTGTGTGTGTGTGTGTATGTGTGTGTGTGTAGACACAGACGTTAATGTGATGGGTTGAGAAAAAGATGTTTGTAAATAAAAGAAAATGCATGCAATAAACGTTTTGGTAATAATATGAACTTTCTCTTTTTCTCAGTTTCTCTTGTCGTCTCTCTCACTCTTTTACTCCCTTCTTTTCTTTCTATTTATTCTCTCTCTCTCTCTCTCTCTCTCTCTCTCTCTCTCTCTCTCTCTCTCTCTCTCCCTCCCTCTCTCTCGCTCGCTCTCTCAATGAGTTCCATGACTAATAGTCATCCAAGCTGTTCTCAACAAGTTGAGTAGAGCCCCAGGGTTACTGTGGGGTCAGCATGCACACACACACACACACACACACACACACACACACACATTTGATATCTAATAAACAGTTTTGGAGGAAGTTAACTAGCAATACATTTTCAACCATCTGGAATATCATTGTAGCTTGGATTGCAACTGCTGATCAGTCACCTAGCAAAAACCTGAGACATTAGAACAACTGCCTTCCAGTACTAGACAGCACATTCAGTGCATTTTCTTCAGCAACACATTTTATCAACCACACAGAATACAAAGGCCCCGTAGCAACACACGATTAACTACCTGACACAGTGTAGCAGGCAACCAGCAAACAACAACACAGCAACCATGCACCAGCTGAGTAACAATTTAGCAGCTACTCAGAATGGCAGAAAAGTCAGCTAGAAACACCTTTGCAGCCATCAGGGATACTATAGCTAGAAGCTAGCTATCCCCTGGCAACCACCTAGAACACCATAAAAGCTATCAAGCAATAACTGTGCAATTACTGCAACTGTGCAATGCACTTTAGCAAAGGTGCTTCTATTTGCTTTTAGAATTAAAATGGATTTACAACTGCAAAGATGGTTACAGTAACCATAAATGTAACTTAAGTAAAGTCATCAAGGAACAAGCTTGGGCCACTGCTCCCCCAATGACTTACGTTCAAACATGGATAAGTAAATCTAAAAATCTTTGATCTTCAGTGAATTCAATGAAGGAATAACCTTGGTATCTGTTTTAAACAAAATTATGATTCATCATTTGACACTAAGCAATAAATTAACCTGAATTAAACTTCACAACTTTGACATGCTGATTTTCTGCCGTGGTACAGAAATAGGCTACAGCTGCAGGAACGGCACAGAGGTTTATTCAGCTGTTGCAGCCCCTTAAAACTAATTTAGATAAAAATCATTAAATACAGTTACTCTGCACCCCCCCCCCCCATACACACACACACAGAATGAAACATATTCAATGCATTTAGTCATTGTGTGTGTTGGGGGAGTGTATGCGGGGGACAAAATCATTCAAATGGAATGTCTTTTCATTGTTAATCAGCAGGGTTTCTCTACACACACACACACACACACACACACACAGAAACAGACACCCAGTCTATATGAATTGCAGATCAGGATTTTATTCTTTTGTTTTTATTCTGAGCAGCATGCTAAACAACCATACAATTTAATCATAACTCAGAAATACTCACACACACATTTACATTGGAGTTTCAGGTTGCGTAGGAGTGTATAGTTGGAGTTTGGAGCTGCCTCTGCTTATCATTTTGCTGTATATGTTCTTTCAACGTACAGATTTAAATCCAAAAACCACATAAATACCGGAACATTCTCTCTCTCTCTCTCTCTCTCTCTCTCTCTCTCTCTGTCTCTCTCTCTCTCTCTCTCTCTCTCTCACACACACACACACACACACACACACACACACACACACACCTCTAACACCAGGCAAAAATATGGCCTGATTCGCTCCAGCCTGTCCCTGAAGGCAACTGCCACCTTAAAGCTGAAGTTTGACAGAAATCTCAACCAAATATCTGTCCAAATATCAGAACCCCAGAGTTCAAACCTGTCCCAGAAACACCACCCCCTCTACCTCTGTATATTTTTCGACCAAAATAAGTGATTGTTTGGTCAAAAAACGAAAAAAATAAATAATTCCCTCCTGTTTTCCCCTCTTACCTCAAATATTGTCAATCAGCCAAGACATTAAGTGTCTGAGCTTTGTTTCTTTAGTTCTAGCACTGTCGCTATAATGTTAATTTGGCTAACAACTTATGGAAACTTATGTCCTACCAAAAAACTCCAAGTGTAAGGACAGTGGCACTACTGGGTTTTTTTTTTGTTCTGAAACAGTATTATCTAGAACCATGCAGTAAAGTTCATTAGCCTAGCTAAAATATCAGCATTTGCAGCCTGAATTTTTTCAGTTTTAGTATTTTCCTCTGATGTTAATCCTTCACTATTCTTTTTAGTATTTTATTCTGTATGTTTTGATTTTTGATTTTATTTAACTTGTGTCTGACTGTCTGTCCCACAGAGCAGAGCCGAGAGATGGAGGGAGACGGAGGAAAGAGTCGTCCTGCGCTCCAAACGATCAGGTAAAGCCAATGAATGTGTATATGTTTTTGCTAGAAAGGTTCTCTTTAAATTGCATTTTTACTGTTGTCATCTTTGTTCAAATGTGAGATGTATGAGTAGTTCAAATAAAATATGGAAAGTATGGAAAGGGTGAGGGACAACAGTTCAACTTTGCAAAAACTGTCGGATGAGTAGCAGCGACAGGATATAAACTGTAATATGAAACAGTATATATAAAATGTGCAAAACGTCAAACATGTCACTGAGGAGGAACCATTCAGATCAAAAAAACATAGTTTTTGATTTAAAATAATGAAGTATAAGTAAAATTTAAATAAATAAAATAGTAAAATAAAATATAAAAGTGAATAAATGAAAACCCTGGAGTCAAGACTGGTATTATGATGTCAGTGCAACATATAAAAGTAAGAAAGTAAGATCTGATATTGTTTTCTTCCTTATTATGCTGTCTTGGACTGTAATTTTGTTCTTTCTGTGAAAGACAAACATTTGATTGCAAAAGAAACCTAGTCACATTTTACTGCACCACATCACTGTAGAACATTTTTATAGTCTCTGCTATTTCAGCTAATTGAAACAATTGAAAAAGTACATCATGCAACTTTGTTTTGCACCAACCTAATACATCTTTCTGCATCCCTGCTATGTAGTGCTTGTAGATTTTTTAAAACGCAAGTCATGTAGTTTGGTAAAATTGTGTGTGTGTGTGTGTGTGTGTTGTGCGGTTGTTGTTTCTGCTGCTGGTTTGTTTTTTATAATTGGAAATATATACACAAGCAGATATGGGCAGAACTAACCTTATCTGTCTGTGTCTAATGTTACAATCTCCGCATTCCTGAGCTCTGATTGGCTGCTGGCCCTGGTCTGTAGAAATATTTGATTGGCAGGTGGTTTTGGCCTGCGTGCTGATTGGCTCACACAAAGAAATCTACAGTTTCAGCACCACACCTGGGTGTGTGATGTGCCAAAGCAAACAAAGATGAAATGCGGAGAACACACGTGCAGACACACACACATACACACACACACACACACACCTACACTGATCTAAAACAGAATGTAAGCTGACCACAGAAGTTAGATTCTTTAGCAGATATTTCAGTAGTTCAGGTTTCTGTTACTGGAAAATACGTTTAAATGTGAAGCTGCAGTTATGATGATTCCGGTAGGAGCACTCAAGAAACACACACACACACACACACACACACACACACAAACCACAAATATCTATGTTGTTTTAGGCTTCTTCTAACTGTTGCATGGCTTCAACAGCTCAAGGTTTGAGTGTTTGTCCCTGATTGCACTGAAGTCCCCTGTAATCAGGTGTGCAGTCTGAGGTTTGTCCCCAGTTTTGATCTACCCAGATACACTCACAAACATTGAGTTTGCACTGTGTTTGCTTCTCTGTGTGGAATGTACTTGCAAAACTTCCTCCTGTGTGTGTGTGTGTGTGTGTGTGTGTGTGTGTGTGTGTGTGTGTAAAAAATCAGAACTCAGGTTGATCAACTGGCAAATGCAAATCAGAATCAGAATCAAGTTTGGGATAAGCAATATCAGACTCAGGATCAGAAGATTGCACTCAAGATCAGAATGGACTATATGCAAACAGTCTTTTGCATTTTGAGTCCGCTTTGTTTGGAAGTGTGACAGATATATGATTGCATCTTTGTGAAGTGACCATTTGTCATACGTGAACACACATAGCACACAGTGTGAAAAGTGCAAAATTCTTCCTCTGTATTTAATCCATTCACCAAGTGAAGCAGCGGGCAGCCAGGAACACTGCACCCGGGGAGTAGTGTGTGGGGACGGTACCTTACTCAAGGGTACCTCAGTAGTGTCGCTAGCAATCCTGAGATTTGAACCAACAACCATCTGGTTGCAGGGGCAGTACCCTACCCACTAGGCCACCAGCTGCCCCATACAGTCTACATCATTCAGTCTTCATTTAAAAAACATTAATTGTTTCATATAATGTTTAATTAATTAGCCATTACACTGTAATCAGGATGGGGGTACGTGTGTTTTAGGTTAGTGCGTCCGATTTAAAGTGCAATTGATTCAGTAGAACCCGGAGCTGAGGCCCAGTTAGGATCCTCAGGGATTATATCGGCCTCTTCGATTGACCTGTGGTCTTCCGCTGGTTGCTGTCCCTGCCCAAACCACTGGTCTTGAAAATGGAACAGAAAAAGGGTTCTATTTACACAACGCTGGAACCATTCTTCTCTTAAATAGTTCTGTCTTGGTCCACAGCTCACTGACATCCTGTGGATGTTCTATTTCTTACACACATGGTTTAATGTGGCAGTGTGCATTTTGGGACGCAGCCACTCTGTTGTACTTGCTGGAGGCTTCACACGAAGGCACACAATGTTGTTCAGCTGTTGTTCAGTTCACTGAAATTAGAGCTTCTTCTTCTGAAACAATGTTGACAAAAACCATAGTGACAGCAGTGATAGCGGAATGTACATTTTGAAACTTTCACAATATAGACAACCTTTTGATTACAGAAATGTGATGATTTGGGGATCTAACGACATTGAAAGACATCACAATCCCAATAGGACAATGTGCGTGTATGTACATGTGTGTGTGTCGTGTGTGTGTGTGTGTGTGTGCTTGTGTATAAGACACTGAGTTCTGATCTTATCATTGAAAAGTAGATTAGACACACACACACACACAGTATAAATATTTGTTGAGTAAAGTAGTATATTGTGTGTGTGTGTGTGTGTGTGTGTGTGTGTGTGTGTGTGTGTGTGTGTGTTTGCGTGCATGCTGAAATGCCAGTGGCAGTTGGCTCAGAGAACACTGAGGCTGCCAGAGACATTTTTACCATGCCAAACACACACACACACACACACACACACACACAAGCTCTATCAGTACCAACAAGCAAATCTGTCCTGAATTGCTCCGAACACACAACACACACACACACACACACACTTGCGCATACACACACTACAAAATATGTAATCAGCAATGATAGATGGAAGTGTTATCTGAGTGGGATGTGTGTGTATGTCTCACTGATAAAGTGGTACACTGTATCACATTGCATAGGAAGTGTATCTGATAAACGAGTGTAACACATCTCCCTCTGAGCCGAACACCACATGAAAGAAAACAGAGGGAGAGAGAGAGAGAGAGAGAGGGAAAAGAAAGAGACATGGACAGAGAGAGAATGAGAGAGAAGGGGGAGTAGGGAAAGAGAGAGAGAGATGAAGGCTATCTAAATGGACCTTAAAGATCTAAAGAATAGCAGGGGTGGTTCTGAAAGTACTAAACTGCATGTTTTTGGGTATAAAACCTGTCACTAGGGGCATCATCCTCAAAAGAAACACCTTCACCTTTGGCTAGATCGTGTAACTGAGCACAACTGAGCAAAGTTTTTGTTTCACTGCAGTTCTTTGTCCACAACCAGGATCACAATGGACTGTATCCACAATATCTTCCACATTCCGAGTCAGAAAAATAGATGATTGCATCTTCATCTTCATGCAGCCTTCATCACTCAGCCCTCATTAAAAATAAACACAGTTATTTCATTAATGTTACATTCATTAGCCATTAAACCGTAGTCAGGATGGGTGAACATGTCTGTAAATTTGGTGCATCTAGTGCAGTTGATAGAGCTGGATCTGCAGCCGAAGCCCAGTTAGGATCCTCAGGGATTATCACAAACTCCTCAAATGATCCGTGGTCCTCTGTGTGGTGTTCTCTCCCCTCCCAAACTCTCGATCTGGGAAGTGGAACAGAGAAAATGTTCCACTCTTACAGCGCTGAAACTCCTCACTTCTTTAACAGTTAGGTCTCAGAGCACAGCTCACCAATACCCTCTTTTTCACAAACTCGGTTACGGGGACCGACTGTGAAGTTCTCACTTTGGATAGCGAAGATCCGTTTCCTGATCAGTGGGAAATATAAAACTAGCAGTAATGTTTTTTTCAATGTGTTTAGGTGTTTGTTTCACCGCGGTTCTTTCTTTTAAATGTTCTTTTTTTAGATTTTTTTGCTTCACTGTGGTTCTCTCATTTAAATGTTTTTTTGTTTTAAATGTGTTTAGGTTTTTTTTGTTTTATAATGCTGGCTTGAGTCCTGAATTGAATGTATTAAATTTATTGATTACACTTGAATGTAATAAAACCTCATTTAACATACAAAATTGGAACCTTAAGGAGGTCGTGGTATTCCTGAGAGAACGTTTAAATTGTTTGTGTCTTGAGGAATAAAAATGTACCTGTATTGTACCTTTTTTTCCTGGCAACGTGTTGAGTTTGGGTTTGAGTTATCATGGAGAAAACCTGTCTCACTGGCAGCGCAGTGTTAGACGTACTTCTCCTCCACCGTGACGGCCAAAGTGTGTTTGAGTGTGTGTGTGTGTGTGTGTGTGGAAACTTCTCCATAAGCACAGGCCTGGCAGTATTTTTGTTAGGAATATACAGCCATATTCTAATCAGTATAGAAACTCAACATGATGTCACATTCCAAACCCCTTTAGGGTAAACAGGATGGAAAGAAAGGAAAGAGCTGTAAACATCAAATCCTCTAAATTAAACCTCAGACAAATCAGGCGATTCGACTCGGAGCTTCTCCGAGACGAGTGGAGAAACCATGTAGAAAGAGCAGATCCAACACTTCCGCTCCAGACCGCGTGAGTGTGTGTGATGTTTTATTATGATTTGAATTTGATGGAAAGTTATTGTTGTGTTTACAGAAAGAAAAACAATCCTTTACAGTCTTGCTGTTTTTGTCACTTTTTGAGGTCAAAACATGCAGAAAAAAATTCTGAGGTGCAAACTCGAACCCGTCCACACAGATCAAATGTAAGTGGGATATAAAATGTGTTCCATTCCATTTAATTGTAATTCCATTTAAGTAAAAAGAATATAAAGGCTGGGGTAAGGGATCAGGTCAGTCAAAAAATATAATATTTTTGTTTTGTTTATCACAAGTTTTTTTTAATATGAATATGCACGTCACTTAACATATTAATAATTTTATATTAAGGCAAGTGCTCCTCTAATCCTCTAATAGCAGATTTGAAATGCAGTTCTTATTGCCTAACCTTCATTCTGGGTTTAGATGAAGCAATTGTCAGACCCTTGGTTTCCAAACTTTCTGTTTCTCTTTATGGTTTTATGACAGATACTAAAATATTGGTTCTTAATAAGTGAGCTATCACCACCTACATTTATTTGTTAACAAATGTATTATCATACTTTAATGTAGATTAATTTATGACTGTACACTGTTTTTATAGATTATTGAACCTTAATGTTGACAGTAATTTAGAATTTACAAAAAGTCAATTACACACATACACAGATTACAGACTGCATATCCTAGTGCTGCTAAAGGATGTGTGTGTGTGTGTGTGTGGGTGTCCAAACTGTTGGATGCTCTTGAAGACGTTTTGAACACACACACACACAGACACATACACACATTCACGCTACACATGCTTGTAGAATTATCTTTTATGTGTCATGCACTTAACCCTCATAAATGTGTGCCGTCTCAGTGCAGATGTGTGTGTGTGTGTGTGTGTGTGTGTGCATGTGTGTGTGTGTGTCTCTCTTTGATGCTAATGTGTTCCATTCATTAAACACTTTTAACGTTGCTCTCTTCTTTTCTCTTTTATGATGTTGTAGAGTGTTTACAGAGCAAACATGTCAATACTTCTGTCAGACACACACACATACACAAAAATGTGTCCTCGCACTTTCTCTGTCTCTTTTCCCTCTATTTCTTTTCTTTATTCTCTCTTTCTCTCTCTCTCTCTATCTCTCTCTCTCTCTCTCTCTCTCTCTCTCTCTCTGCGCTAATGGACCACAGTGTTACTGGTATCACCATATAAAAGCCTTAAATCACAGCAGTAAAGAGATTCTCTGTACATCTGGTTTGAATCCAGCTGTGCCCTGTACCTCACATGACCTGGGGTTATGTTCTGATTGGCCTTCTCTCTCTGTGATTGCTAAATGCTAATCCAGGCACTTTACTCACTTTGGTCACTTGCTGCTGCAGCTCCCCTTCCAACATTTCATCTAAAATCAAGAGTATCAGTAGATCCTTATGTCATTTGTCATTTCATAGATGGCGTCATGCCACATTTCTGAAGCTTCATCACTTCAACTCATGCCAGAGATGTTCAGTGGAGCTCCATCACTCCAACTCATCCCAGAGGAGTCCTGTTCGGCTCCATCGCTACCTGTTATATTTGCATTGCTATAGTTGAGACTGGGTTTTAAAACTCAGTGTTGAGGCCGCACCAGATTGTTCCAATTACTACCAAAACATTTTACATGTTTTATTTTACGGCGAAATTTTGGCTTTAAGATCCTCAGGATGGCTCCAGCCAGCGCTGGCTCCAACCTGAACTTAACACACCTGATCCAGTGGTTAGCTGGGAAACAATCTCCAAGAGATGGGGTCTTCCATGAGAAGTGGAGTGGCCCAGTAAATCAGGAAAATGGGAGACAATAAATAAACAGAAACGGATTAAAAAAAGAAAAGGCTTGGATTGGTTTTGTTTGACATTTGAAAAGTGAAGTAGTCCCTTCAGTTTGCATAACGCACACAAACAGACAAAACATCTAAACAGACACCAAACCTCTCCTGGCCTGCCAGAGGGAGTATGGGCTTCAGTGCAGACATCTCTCGTGCACACACACACATTTATACACACGACCCTTAGACATGCAGCAGACGTGTATTATTGTTATTGTCATTGTAACGATCTTAGACGTGTATTTACACCACGATTTGGGGTTTTGACTTTCAGCGAAAATTCCACACGGCTTGTTTAACACATGCACACACTTGTGAACCTTTGTGTGTGTGTGTGAGTGTGTGTGTGTGTGTGTCCTGAGAGTGACTCTGAGTGAGGCGTGTGACTCACTGGGGCCTGTCTGGAGGTCTGCTGAATCAAAACAGTTTCGCCGTTTTAGTAACAATGTCTATTGAGAAATTTGCATGTTGATGTAAACAAAGGCCAAATATTTACTCTCAGTGCCAGCTTACTGCTGCAGTACCCCAACACACACACACACACACCGCAAGGGTAACTCCAGCACAGACACCATCCCAAACTCCTCACAAGTTGCATCCCAAAAGATATGATTTAGGGGTCGGTCCATTCAACTTTTAATATCAGTTTTTTTTTCTTTTTTGGGGGGGGTTTGGGAGGGACATTCATCCATTTACACACTTTGCTCACTATTGTGACTGAACTTTTGAATCATGCCTTATTTTGGCTGTCCCTCTTAGATCCTGAGCACTAGAGGACGCCAGGCGACCTTGGCAAATTTCCTCCATGCACTGAAAAGAGTAGTAATTGAAATGTATGTAAAGTTTACATCTGTAATTTACTTAAAGTTCTTTGGAAAGCCTGAGAGAGGTCTCCAGCTCACTGTTTGACTGAAATGAGTGCATGTTTAGTGTTAGAAATACTTTGTAGGCCACAAAGACAGTGTACTTCACTCTGTCCGCCCTGTTTTGTTGAATTTATATAATCAGCAGACTAAAATTGTATAATTTGCAAAAATTGAGTGTTATGTCGTGGGTGAAGGCAGCAGTTGTCAGGAGGAGGGATTCCAGCTCTGCCGGACCAGACACAGCAGTTGAGCCTGAGGACGATAAATCACCAGCCATACAACACCTGACCTTGATCTTGACCCAGACAAGCACTGAAAATCGACAGTAAGAGAGAATGGTTTGGGACATACAGGGACACCCTTCGCTGCCCCATAACTGTCCTTGATCTATCTATTTGGGTAGGGTGGCGCTCCCTCTCTCCAAGCATCACTCAGCATAACTGTCCTCTCTCTCTGGGCGGGTAGGGCGGTCCTCCCTCTCCCCCACATGTCATGGCTTCACATCACGAAAGAAGAAAGTGCTTTCTTCTCTAAAGAATAAATGACTAATAAATAAGTATGTCTGGTGTATTAAAAGACTAAATGTCTTTCACATGCATTATGTCTGAGTGTGTGTGTGTGTGTGTGTGTGTGAACTATCTGGGCAGAAGCTTCAGCGCTATCTGTTTTTATTTTCATAAAAAAGCGGCAGATTGCGTGCGAAGACTTTGGGCCAGCGCTGCACACACAGCACTAATTAGCACACACGCACACACACACACACACACGCACACACACAACACGCAGCGCAACCAAAAACACACACACTGGCCAACACAAACATAGAGTGACCTCAGAAACTCTTCCTCAGAAACTAAACCGCTCTCTAGAGACTGAATATGCATGTGTGTGTGTGTGAACAGCTGATTTCGTCAGATTCATTTATTTTCTGTTTTCCTCATTTGTCACACATTATGAGTTGGCCGATGTTTGTTTTTTTGATGATTTGTTTTGAAGCTGACGTCTGATGTTCAGCCAGTGCGCGCGCACACGCACACACACGCATATTGTCGCTTCAAATAATCCTGGTTTATGGATTTTGGGGAAAGGTCAGTTGATGGCTTGTAGACAGCGTCTGATTCAAAGAGCTTTTATCCATGTGAGGGCATTAAAAGACAATTAAGCTCCACCCACTCACACTAAAAGAGTGTTTCAGCCCCGAGTGCTTTGTGAACGAGGGTAGACTATCAGAACAAAGCTCATTTACATATATCAGCCTGTTTAATTGTCAGTGATAAGGAGAAGCAAGAGGATGGTCATGAAAGCTTATTTTAGTACATAAAATCACACAAAGGTTGAAAAATTTAGCTCGGAAACTTCAGGTTTACTGTGAGCCATGTGCTACTAGAAAGGATCGAAACATTCCCATTTGTCTCGTTAGCATTTGACTTCAGTGGTATGATGCACCAAAAGGCCTTAAGTCAGATGGTCTTAATTATGATTGGGAGAAAAATTAGAAACAGTGAAGTATCACAATATTTTTCAGCATGATACATTAGTATAGCAGTGCCAAATATGAATGTTTTTTATATTTATTTTAGATATTTTTAAAATGTATTTAACAGGTGTAGACATCTACTCTGATAGCGTTGCTTCTGGAATCCATGAGGTGGCGCAAGACCTCGTTAATTTTTCAGAGAGCCTGAGACACTGCAGAGACTCTGAAGTGGAAGAATATAATATAATATCATGGACAAGATATTGTTATAGTATCTTCATTGTGGTGGTTCTACCACAAGTCTTAATTGGGCAGGTGGTAGCAAAGACCATTTTCCAGTGAAGATTTTAGATCTCAGCATTGCGTGTTCATGTGAAAACTAGTGTCTTAATCAAGGCAATGTGCCAGTTGATGCTACCAAAGCCACACTGATGAATGAACATAACGCTGTAGTTTGGGAGGAGACCACACAACAGGATAACGTTTTTGTGCCACGGTTGTCAAAAATGACTCCCTTTCGTGAGACTCATCCATTTCTCCACTCAGGGGACGGGGCCTTATCTGTGGGCATCACACAGCACAGCTAATGAGGAGGCATTTTGATCAAAGCAACAGCTGTCCACTCTGGTTTTAACCGGAGTTTAAAGTGTGGCTGCATTTTTCCAACGTTTGAATTGTGGTTAGCGATTAACACCTGTAAATCCATAAGTGAATTAAGCTGCTGGTACCAGAAAAAGTCTCAATGTGACCAGCAGCACACAAAGAAGGTTCTGAATGTGAATTCTATGTTCCCAACTAGGAGAAGAAGTTACCCGTTCTTAGTGAAAACTTAACTTGCAGCTAGTTGGTGCAACAGTCCAGAGAATTACGACTAACTTCACTAATGACCAGCCATGCGCCCTGCTGGTGCAGATGGCCAATGAAAATTTGCCACTAGATCAGCCCTGCCATTGGGTACTCTAAACACACATACATACAAGCAAAGGCACAGTGCAAACATATCAGTTCTAGATTAAACCAGACATATAAATATATGTGAGTTTGAGTGCAGCATTTCTACAGCGACTCCTTCAGTAAAGAGTCCTGGCATAGAGCTGCTGCTGATCACCATCTATCACACCCACTGGTTAGACAGCCATTCACATTCACAGTCTGTGACTGTGAAGTACTAGAGTGACAAATTCCCTCACAAAACTGGCTCTGCCCACTGTAGATCAGAACTTGACTGGGTAATTCCTCTTCCTAATGATGGTGCTGGTAAATCCAACATGGCAGTGCCTCAGTCCAGCCCGTCTGGATACACATTTCCGTGATCCTCCAGGCAGATTGTGCATTTCCAAGCAGAAAAAAGCTGAAAATGGTTTTGGACCGCTGCTACTCGCCATATTTACCCACAAGGCAAACAAAAGCAAGGTCAGCCAAGAAACACCTGGCAGAGAGACCTTGAGGCTGAAAAACGGAAGATGGGCCACACCTGGAACCAGCTGGAGCCGAGATGTCTGGCAGACCCCTGTTAAAGCCTCAGGAGAAGTACAAGGCCTAATGAATAAAACGACTTGTCTTATTGTGCCTCCTTCCAGTTAAACACCAGGAGAAGGACAATAAAGTCAATCAGAAAAGGGAGATCCCGCAGGCCGATTAAAGAGGTGATTATAGCGGCAGCTGTCTGTATAGAGCCCTACTTTATACTCACAATACCACCAACTTTTAGTTCACTAGAGTCATGGGAACATGTGACACAAACCTCTGAATTTGTAGAAAATACAACCCACTAGAAACTTGTTCAACCAGCACTTAATACAAGCCTCCCCCATAAATGGATGTGAATAGAGCTTGAGAAAGATAAGTCTTACCTACACTACCATCACGTAGACAGTGTGGTTTGAAAATAAAAGATTTTTAAAAAAGAAATGCCGTCCATGTCGATCAGAATTAAAAAAATGTATTACCTATTCAACATGTTTGCTGTGCACTCAAGGTTTTGGTGGTAATTATCTGAGCTGAGCCAAGAATAAAGTTTGCCAGTCTGGCTGAAGTTTCTGGAAGAGATTTGCCCATGTTTTCCTGTCATATTGCCCTGCCCTGGCTAATGAAGTTATTGATTGGCTGAAGCATTAAGTAATGAGGAGTGGACTGCATGTTATATGCAGGAACAAAGTTCTCCAAGAGGAGGGTTGGGGACCACTGGTATACAGAATACTCATATACAGTTTCAGCCTCAAGTTTAAGCCTTGAGACACAGAAGGAGTGCGTAGTATAAACTGAAGTGCTGCAGTTTCCTGTTGGACTGAATGAGGTTCTTATCAGCCTTCTGGAAAGAGCAACCTCTCACCAGTAGATACAGAAGATACATTTTGGTCAGATGCTCATTTGTCCACCTCTACACAAAACCCATCCATAAACACTGCTGGTGGCCTAGTGTTAGGGAGTTGCCCTGCAATCAGAAGGCTGTGGGTTCGAATCCCAGGACTGCTTAGGGGCACCACTGAGGTACCCTTGAGCAAGTTACCGTCCCAACACACTGCTCCCTGGGCATCGCATAGGTGGTAGCCCCCTGCTTCACTTGGTGAATGGGTTAAATGCAGAGAAAGAATTTCACATTGTTCACATTGTGTGTTGTGTTGTGTTATGTTGTGTTCACACGTGACTATAAGGGGCCGCTTCACTTTACCTTACTTTCCACTCATACACACTCCGTCTCTCCTGCAGAAGAGAAACCACCCACAACTGGAAAAAGGAAAGGCGAGAGAAAGAAAGGTATCGTTTGTTACACTGTTGCTTTAGTTATCTACTATCTATCTTGTTGGGTTTTTATCATCTTAATCATCTTTTTGCTGGCTTTAATGTTCTTAATCATCTTTTTGCTGGCTTTAATGGTCTTAATCATATTTTATTATTATTGTAAGTGGATGTGTGGATGTTGATGCATTGTTGTTTTTTTGTTCATTCCCTCTCACCACAGGGAAAAAGGGCCCCCGTGGCCCTCAAGGTCCCCAAGGTCCCCGTGGACCTCAGGGCCCCCCTGGCCCACCCGGCCCACCCGGACCCCCTGGGCCTCCAGGAATCCCAGGATTTCCTGGATATCCAGGCACCAATGCCATGGGACCCTCTGGACCACCCGGACCACCTGGACCTCCAGGACCTCCCGGACCTCCAGGACCACAGGGTCCTCCTGGACCTCAGGGCCCAGGTACAGGCTGCACTGCAGACATTCAACTTTGGACATGGGCTAATGTAAATTTTATAGATGCACTAGGGTCCACTGTGCACTAGGGGGCAGTGTTACACTGACGAAATCAGGTTTTAAAGGTGTGTGTAGGTGAGGTTTTGAAGGTGTGCGCTTCAACAAAGTTTAAATTACACCCATGCAGTACAATCCACACAGAGAATTAGCTGTAGAGATCGCGCCTGCATATGTGGTTTTCTTTGGAAATAATGACTGGAGACAACTTTTAAAATCTATAAATAGATTTTACATCAGATATTGTGACGACAAGGTTTTCTTTAAGATGGGCACTGAAATACTACAACTGCTTTCCAAGAGTAGAGACATAACACTAATACAGTAATAATAATATCTAAAGTGTGTAGTGACTCTACATAGCTATATGCAAGACGGCCAGGGAGAACGTGAAGTAAAAATGCTGAGAATAATGGACACAGATCTGCACGTACAGACAATTCAGACATTCAGTGAAGTTGATATGTGTTTCATTGGATTCATCCAAATTGTTTGATTCTGTACATTTTTGTGAATAAAAAAATCCTGTTTGTGTGTGTGTGTGTGTGTACAGGTGGAGGGGAAAAGGGCAGGCTCAGAGACATGCAGGTGCGAGGTGTTTTTCTCTATTTGGGGATTTTTCTCCACAGCTTGCATTGTCTGCAAACAAACTACAGAAATTACCACATCAAGTTCAATTATTTTAAAACATTTTAATCTAGACTGTGTGTTATTATTGAATAATAATTCCTGTCAAAAGGTGTGATTCTTAACCTCTGGACAATATTTCACATACAACGGTGAAGCTATTTGTTTAAACACAAGGAACTAATGTGGGTTTTTTTTACATTGTGTGTGTGTGTGTATGTATGTGTGTAGCCTGCGGTTGTCCATCTTCAGGGTCAGGAAACGACCATACAGGTGAAAGAAGGTAAGAGTTAAAACATGTAAACACAAACAAACATAACTGTTCCACACAAGTGCATGCAAACACACTTTAACACACTGTCTGTCTGCTCTGTGCTGTTCACTTGGGTACGGGATACAGGGTTATTGGGGTACAGGGGGAGCATGGGTACATGGAGTATAAGTGTATAAGCTTCTTGATCTTTCACTTAGTTTTCTTATTTTGGAAAATATGAATCTGTAGAAGTCCTATATTGCACATTTCAAATATTCCATTCCAGAGAAACCCACTATAGCTGCACTATGAGCACAAAACATTAATTAAAATCTATGTTAGCTGCTTTATTTACATTTTCTAAACCAATTTAACATTAGTTAACATTATTTTAACTGTGAATTTGAGTG
>JBBPCX010088203.1:13125-25854 GCA_037974365.1 Hydrocynus forskahlii | reverse complement strand
CAGGTCTGTTGTGGATCATTGTTTGTAATTATATTTGTTGTCATGGCCCAGCAGTTTGATTTACAACCTCTCTCATTTCAGAAAGTCAGATAGTTTTGCAAAGGACAAGCTGCTACAAATAGGTGCACATTTTAATGTACCTGAATCAAGAGAATCAGTGAAGAAAGAGATTAAGTGGCTTAGTATTGAGAGGCCTGTGGAGCTGCTTGTTTTACGTACGGTGGCTGACACTTTCAGTGCAAATGACAGAATGGAGCAGCCAGAGACTCCTGTCCCAGTGGTGAAATGGGCTACTGCAGTCACTGATTAAGTCGCAGCAGCACTGCTGTGTTTTAAGCTTCTCTCTAGTATCATCCGTGTACAGGAGGCACACATCAAAAAGCCTTCAACATGGTGGGCACTGGACCAAGAGGAGAGAGCAGAGCACTGAAGGGCAGACTTTGAGTTAGAGCTCTGCATCAGATGAACAGAGCTGGATATTTGGATGTAAACTGGATATGAATGGAGAAGAAAACTGGACTACTGGAACTAGTAATGGTTCACATAATGATTTTATGCACAGCTGGATATTTCTTTAGTCCCTTCAATTAATCTGCTACAAATCAGATCGGGGTGGTTGTGACCTAATGGGTAGGATACTTGTCTCTAGACCAAAAGGTCATGGGTTCGAATCCTACCTTCAGTATACCACCACTGGGTTCCTGAGCAAGACCCTTAACCCCAAATTGCTCCAGGGAGACTGCCCCCTGTAGTCCAACACATAGCTTTCAAACCTCCTGTCAGAAAAGCTGAAGGTGACACATATTTTAGTATCTTTAAGCATATTGCAATCTCCTTAAAGTGCCTTATTATTGGACATAAAGTGGGTATTATTGGACATTGCTGCTCCAGTACTAGCTTGTGAGAAAAGCGTGAGGTATGCTAATTTTTGTCTTTGACTGAAAGCATGAAGAACAATATTGTGAAAGCAACTATCCTGCATACTTCACTACCAGAAGCATACCAACAGAGGATTAGAAATTTTAAAATGACATCAGCACAGTTGTGTGTAGAGTTTGCCAAGGAAAAGGGCATTTTGCTTGATAAATGGGTCGCTGCTAGCAAAGTGAACCCAAAAAAGCAGTTTTATTTTTAAGCCAAGCTTAATGAGTAAAGGTGAGTCAGAGGTAAAAAACCCTGCAACTAAGGCCTGGCCGAGGCTAACCTGCTCAGGGTTGAGCGTCAGTCAAGTGTTTTTACTGTCAAAAGCATGGACATATAGCTGCTGAATGTTTTATATTAAAATGTAAACATGTTAGTCAGGAAAAAAAACAGTAGCCTAAAGAGGTTTTGTTAAGTCCATTTTCCCCAGGACAGTGTCACCTGATGACTGTTACCAGCTCTTTATATGAAACAGGTTTCTTCATCTGCAGTTTCGAGTTAGCTGGACGACTCCGCTGCTACAGAAGACCAGACGCAAAAGTGATATCTTACCTGCTTGAGCAGTTAAGAGGGCTCAGAAAAAATACACAGCTAAGACGTTCGACATTTCTGACCATTTGTGAGAAGGTACTCTGCACGCTGCTTTATCTACTATCAGTGACATTCAAAAGTAGCTCCTTTATGATCAAAAGCTAGATGACTATCTCTCTAAATGTTTTCCTTCTGTGTGTGATCAAAACATCAAAAACTATCCTTCTTTATAGCCGAGAGCCTGATGCGTAAACATCTCACACTAGTAAATGTCCACGACATTTTATCAGATCGTTCTTCCTTCTGTGTTTCAAAAATCAAAAAGGCGTACACACGTTTTAAAACTTTTTTTGTTCTTGTCTTTGGGCTGCTCTTCTATACTGGATGTAGTTAAGTACTGCTGTTGATGTGAAACTTGTCAAAAGGTCTATAAAACCAAGCCTGTATATCCCAACCCCTCCTCCATACCCTACTGCAGTGATTGGTGAGGCATCGAAGATTTTTAATCGGCTCTGTAAGGTCTCTACCTAAAACTAAAGGTGTTGACCAGTTTCTGTTAACTATTGTGTGTGCCACTACATGGTTTCCAGAAGCCATTCATTTGCATAAAGTCACAGCTCAGACAACTGTGAGGGCTTTAGTTAAGTTCTCCACTACATTTGGCCATACAGGGTCATATAGACAGATGAGGGATTGAACTTTACTTTCAAGCTCTTTGTTCTGGTTGTGCAGTTGTTAAGAGTAAATCACGAAATGTGAGAGGGAGCATTAGAGTGTTTTCAACAATCTCTGAAGTCAAACCTACAAAGGGATTGCACAGACAGTGGGACTGGAATGAGGGTATGCCTTTGGCATTATTTGTTGTTTGGGAGGCTAAGCAGGAATCTTTGCGTTTAAGTCCAGCAGAGTTGCTTGTTGGACACTCCATTTGTGGGCCAATGAAAGAATCTTTTCAGTCTAGTGAAGGCAAGAATGTTTTGGACTTTATTTTAATGAGCTCTGAAATGTTGTTTGTAACCTAGTCAAAGAAATGCTTTACAAATCACGAGAAAAATGAGACTGTAGTGTTTACCTGTCCCTGATTCCACTGTCTTCTAGGTTCTCTGGTCCATACATCATCAAAGAGAAGCTGAGCAGGCCTGATTATGTTATCAGCACACCTGATTGTAGACATATGTCCTGAGTTCGCCGTATCTATATGCTAAAACCAGCTACGAGCATGAAACATCTCTGGATAAACACCTCAGCCTCAGGAGTGTAGGCAGCACAGCTTTAACATCTGTCCATTAAAAATGCACCTGCTACCTTATTAAAGGTGGATCCATCCTACATTTGCTGATATTCCAGACTGTACAGCTTATTTAGTTGGTGCAGTTGCTTGGTCCCTGAACTGGAGGACCCGTTCAGAGATTGTTTTTTTAACCGCTTAACAAAACCTAACTTAACCTTAGCCAAATATGAATTTGCTCAGACTATAGTGCGCACTTGGATAATGAGGTGGTTCAAAGGCAAATTTGACCTCTAGAGGAGGAACAAGATGTGAATTCCAGTCTTTTTCAGGGATGACTGGTTGGCACTGGGATTTAAGCAGTTTCCTCTGGGATGAATAGACTTTTCTGATTCCGAATCAATATCTACAAGACAATTTCTACGATAGCAACTAAACTAAACAAGTACACACCTCACAACTTACAGGTCTTCTGCTAGCAGTAGAATCTGCCGCTAACATCTATGTGCCCTTTATTTGGACTATTTATATGTTCATCATTTAATTTTGACTGATTCCTTCATGATGCTCCTATTCATCACTTTTGCACAGTACTGTATGTCAACATGACATTATAAAAAATGATTGTGTGTCTATGTGTGTGTGTATGTGTGTGTGTGTGTGTTTACAGCACCAGGGACAGAAAGATGTGTCAACAAGCCTGAGGCAGATTAGTCGACAATGCGGTTCCCCAGACGCAGAGTGGCCTTCGTCCTTCAGCCAGTCAGCAACAGAGGCTTTTAGCATGCAAGGCAGGTTGGTCCTCTGGTACAGGACACAAATGTGTGTGTGTCTGTTTGGGTACTGGGAAGGTAACACTGAAAGAATTCAGTGGTGGTGGTGGGACATTTTGTATAGTGGTGTGCATGCGTGTGTGCCTTTGTCTCAACTTGAATGCCTCTCATTTGATCTCGTACACCAATAAATCAGCTCAAAGCCATTATGTTGTGCTGAGAAACTGACACACAACAAATTATTATGGCCAAAAAAGCCACTATGCACTCACTGCTTATGACTCCAATCATCCATCACTGGGTAGCTGATTGACAGAAACTTGAGCGCTATGTCACTAGCATAGCAAACAACAGGATTTTATAGTTACTGCAGCGTAGACAGAAGCTGGCCTGGGCGCCTTTGTCTCACTGCTTTAAATATAAGATATCTGTAGCCCTGGTAAATAGTTACTGCCTAGCCAGGCCATGTCGATCTGTCTGAGGCAGGCTTTGCAGGAAATAAACAGGATTAGCTGGCGATACCCCCTCCACTGTAAACGGCCTGACAGCATGGGCTTAATCCTGCCCCCTCCCTTTCTTTTCTATTAAACACAGAGGTTAATCCAGCACTGCATGGCTTTCTCTCCCAGAGCCCCCCTCTGCCCCCAACACCCAGCCATGGATAAGCTGTTAGTACCGAGGTTGAGATGGTCATTTATGCTCTCAGGCATTTCCACTGTTTATGACATCATGCCACAACTTCCGTGCAAAATGCACCTTCTAGTCTTTTGAAGTTCAAAGCTACTATGCTGTTACAGAACATGGAATTAGTTTGACATGTTTTCCAAAATCAACATCTTCTGGAATCATACTTCACACACTGCATGTCTAAAGTTAGGGACTCCTTGATTTCTTTTGAAATTTGATTGATTACAATTTGACATAAACTAAAATGAGCAAATGCTGGATATTCTCTGCAACAGTCACAGTACAAGTTTCTGACTAATAATGAATTTCTTCTCTAAGCTACTGCTGGAAATCCATACTGCAACCCTTTAGCCCAAAGATGGTTTAAACAGCTGGAGGATTTGAGTGATATTCAGGGGCGTGACTAGGTCCTGGCTAGTGGGATGTAACGTAAGGGGCTGTGTGCTAATAGTGAGGTCTACCAACAGATGAAAGGGTGACATTCTGACGACAGCAGCAGGCAGCTGTTCAAAATGGTAAAACGTCTTTAAAGATAAGTGGATCCGCTCATCTAACCTCTAAGGTCCTTTGCAGGAACATCAAATCTACTGCTACTCCACAGGACCCTGTGTGTGTGTGCGTGTGTTCTTTAACAGTCCTTTGGATACACATTCTCATTAGATAGACCAACTGTTGCCACTCATGTCTATCTTGCAGAAATGTCATGATGTCAGATATGAGACTGTGCTTTTTCCAACTATTTCTTGTTTTGTGTACAAAGTCCCTCTTCTAAACATACCATAGAAACTACTGCCTGCAAAACTCTGGAAGCAAATCTAAACGATCACATCCAGTTTAATTAACACATCCAGCCTATCTCTTTACCAACAACTGCTCTTTTTTATCAAAGGTGAAGCCTCTCCAAGATGCAGCGACCATGCTGAGAGTTATGAGTTATCCCATTCATATACAATCAGGGAACCATGGGTAACCCCCTATTGGTTTGACAGCACAGTCCCATGAGGACACAATGATAGAGCAGAGATTTTAGGGGGAATACATGGTGAATGTGTGTGGTAACATATACTCCTCATACATGGTCCAAGCCAAGACATGCCTACCAGTAGTCCATATATACCACCGACTGAAAAGGACACCACATAAGATACTAGCACACAATGATGAATCAACTGCGAATAGCAATGAAACTTGACTTATATAACCAGTTTGAATGTCTCACCTCGGTAGATGCTGTAGATCTTTCAAAATGCAATTTCCTTTTTCTCCCTCTTTCTCTTTTTTTTTTTTTTTTACAATAATTGCTGTCTATTACATGTTTTAGCACTCTGATGGAGAAAAAAAGTGAAAACCATGTTGCGAGCACTTTCCCTCATGACAGGCAGAACTTCAGTAAAACTTTCCGCATGGTGTTACGGTAAAGGTCTTTCCAGTTGAGCGGAGTGCTTCGCCGGTTTCTGGAGAACATTACTGATGAAGATGCACTGACCTGTACACAGCCTGGCTAATGGAAGGAAAATGGCTGTGCACTAATGGTGCTGTTTATTCCCGCATCTGCAAATGTCACCAGGCATTCCGGCAGCAGAGATCAGCCAGTGGGCTTTAATGCAACTTTGGAGGGGAGGGGTAAAATTGATAGGTGTTGATTGGTAAAGTTAGCCTCCAGCTTTATGTCAGTGTGACATGGATTTTTGCCAGATAATTTTTCAGACTATCTATCTGAGTTAAATGCGCAAAACGCAGCATCATGTAAAGGAAGAGTGTTCCGTCTGAATGCGCAGTAGTGCTGCAATCTGGGGTCTGAAATGAAAATAGAAATTTCCGCTTTTGTGTGTTTCATGTTTAATATCACATGAATTAATTTGAATGATAATTAAAATCTTAATTTTTTTCTTAGTATTTGATATGCCCCTATTTTGCTTTAAGAAGAATATAGACTCAACTGGTTTGGGAGCAGATCAAATCCACCTGAGAATCCATTTTTTAAAAACCTTTTTAACCATGGGAAGAACATTAAAATAAGAATTTCATAATGGGTAATGATGCTGCATTGTTATCTATATATGACAATAAAACTTGAAACTTGTCCAACTTCTGTAACTTGTCACCAAGTGAGGCAGCGAGCAGCCAGTGACGCAGCGCCTGGGGACGGTACCATCCTCAAGGGAACCTCAGTGGTGCTACTGGCAGTCCTTGGATTTAAACCCACGGCCTTCTGATCACAGGGTCAATTTCCTAACCACCAGCCCACCAGATGCCCACCAGATTTGGTTGAAATGAAATATTGTACTTTCAAATGCATTACTTTTAAAGATGCAAAGTAAAATCCCTAAAGAGTTGTGCATCATAAGCCAGTGGTACTAAACCTAGAGGGGGTGAGATTGCTCATGGAAGACAGGAACATGGGCTGTGCTTTCTTTATCCAAACACATTTCAAAATGACTTTCCCATAAAAAAAATCTTGGGCCAATAATATCTGAGATTACTTCATTTACGCATTTGTAAGTATGTCAGCATCATGTGGTCACTAGCTTACTACACTGCAATACATCAGGAGGGGTGGCTTGCAGATCATTCTGTCTCCTCATATGAGAGCATATGTCTGCCTATTAATTATTTACCCTAAAAGTGGACATATGGCTTTGTTAAGCACGGCTGAAACACAAGTATTTGCAAACATCCACCTTCCTCTACATACTCAATAGTCCGTTTCCTCTTCTTTTTATTATTTGTCATTTAAAGGCAACTTGGAATCAGAATGGACCTTTTAACATATACAATGTAAAAATTCTAAGAATTCTAAAAATTCCAACAAAACTGCATGATTTTTGATTACATCACCAGACACCAGTGGGCAGGGAAAGAAAATGTTTATGCAATCATACGTTAATACCCGAGAGGGAGTACTATCATTTCACATCAGTTGGGCCTCACTCTGTACAAACTGCCTAGAGATTCACAATTTGTAGAGGAATTAACATAATTTCATCAATTGCAGGGCAAGTCAAATTACGAACAGTCCCACACCTGCACTGGAATAAATATGTTCCTATTTCCCCGATATTATTTAGCTGGAACAGCATATAATGGCACGATTACAAGCCGTAATTGTGTAATTTCCATGTGATGTAAGAGGCAGCATATGCTTTCATATAGATGAGCAGAAAGGAGAATCGTATCCATTAAGCCTGACAGATCCAGACAGACGTTTGATAATGGCCTAGCATTAGAGGGAGTAATGAAAAGAAACAGCAGGCCTTGATCCTCTTGTTTCAAAGGGCCTCTCTTCTCCGGAGAGAAAAAAAAGCAGCAACACAACCACGAATGACAGATTTTCCAAAAAAAAAAAAAAAAAAACCCGCAACTAAATTCAGGCACCCCAGGCTGATATGTAAGCATTTTTTTCAGAGAGAATAGAGAGCTCAGTGTTGAAATGAGGTGTCAGTGCCAGAGTTTTCCTCTTGACCGCTCCAGCTGAAGCGAGAGTTCCTTTGGCAGTCTATTGTATCAGCTCCTGTCTTCTCCTCAGTTTACCATCACGTTCTGTTATTTTCTCCCTATCCCTTCACTTATTCAGCCTTGGTTTTCTCTTTCTATGTCTCCACATACATCCAAACATCTTCTCTTTTTGGTTTTCTCAACTGGTCAGCAGGGATGCATATATTTACAAACCCGTCTTGGTGTTGGACCTAAACACTTCTCAGAAGGTTAATGTTGCTCTTGGGCCAAAATGAAGTCAAACTTCTCTATTTTGATTAAACCAAGGCAATCCTAATACACCTGGAGTCTCACTGTGCAAGGGTGATGTGGGTTGTACGCACACAGCTTTAGAACAAGTTTGCATCAGAAAAAAACAAACAACTGAGTGAAAACAAGCAAGAATAACTAATAATCATCTGTGTGTCCACTCCACTGGCCACACCAGCCTTCCCTGGATGAAATTCCAACCTTGTTTTAGACGGTGCCATATAAAAGATGGGTACTGTTGGGTAGTGTCATGGACACAGAGGGGATAATCTCCTCACTTGCGCTGGTTTGTTTGGCTCTGCTTCAGTGGCGATGACGGACTGCTGTGCTAAACTGAAGACTGTCAATCACAGAAGCTCCTCAGAATATTAAGACCATGCTCAGAACACTTACAGAACTTGAATACTTCTGCATACTTCAAGCAGTGTTTACCATCCAGCTGGTCACATGGCAAGAGGAGAGTGTTGAATACAGCAGTGTTTTTTATACTTTCCCTCATTAAATAAGATTTGATTCAGGTGATCACTAATCAGTACCTCATAAAGCATATATATATATATGATGTTTAATACACATTTCACACTGCATCTCTGGTACTTTAATCAGGTATTTGAATATGGCGCATACACTTTGAACAGAAAGAAAAGAATTCATACATGTTATTTTTAAATGTTTTTTGTGAGTTTGACACAGAACTGCAGGGAACTCGTGTTACATGAAATGGCTGCATCTAAACAGATGACAGGTTTGTACAGAGAAAAGTTGTGAATTTAGTTCAGTGTAATATATTAAATTCTATATGTCTACCAAATTAAGGTAAATCACGAAACCAGCCAAATGTTGCGACCACGGCTTGTTCTAGCTACACATCATAAACAAACTGTCTGTATTGAAAGTATCTGTTGAGAATTGAGAATTGAGCATGTCTGTACGTCAGCTGAAACGCTGTAGAAGAGTAAGTCCACAACAGAACGGCTTCATAATTTGCAGATTTTGCAATTTGCAGTGGCCCAGTCAGAGCTCAGACCTCAACCCAACAGAGATGTTATGGAATGACTTGAAGAGAGACATACACATGAGACATCCAAAGAATATGACACGTTTAAAGCAGTTCTGCATGGAAGAACGGGCTAAAATTCCCCCTGAACGATGTGCAGGTCTGATCCACAACTACGGGAAGCACCTGGTTGAGGTCATTGCTGCCAAGGAAGGGTCAATCAGTTATTAATTCCAAGGGTTCACATATTTTCTCCTCTAGCACTACAAGTTTTTAATGGTTGTGCTCAATAAAGACATGAAAAATCAGAATTTTGGTGTTATTATTTTAGGCACAAAAGGTTCCAAAAGGTTCACATACTTTTTCTTGCTAGTGGTTAGAGCGTTAGCCCTGCAATCAGGGGGTTGCGGGTCCAAATCCCAACTGCTAGTGTCACCGCTGAGGTTCGCTCGAGCAAGGCACCGTCTCCACACACTGCTCCCCGGGCGCCTCGCTGGCGGCAACCCACTGCCTCACTTGATGAACGGGTTAAATGCAAATAAAGAATCTTCTTCTTCTTCTTCTTTATTGAGCAAGTAAGGTTTGATTCACTTAACATTCATTTGCTTTATCAGACTACTGATAAAACACAATGGATGTGTAATTTATATTGCTATGTGTCTGCATCCTTGGGGAAAGTAAAAATCAAGTAAATATTTATAAACACAAAAAATGTCTTTTTAATAGATTTTAAATATGAAAAAATAGCACTACAAAATCATATTAAATACAAGAATGACCACTGTATGGGTAGACATGGATATTCAAATAGATGATCACACTCAAATATTTGCACTCACATATACTCACACATAATTCCACTGACAAGTGGATTATGTGTGAGTAAGTAATGGGACGATGATGTTTGTCAGTACTGCTGTAATGAAATTTGCATGCATGCCTAGAAAATTAAGCTCCATTTCTGACAACTGTTGTTTTCACTCTGACTTTGAATATTGAGCCTCTTTCTGTTTTATCAACATGAGGGAACTTAAGAAATGGTGTTACTGAATGTCTCTCTCTCTCTCCCTCTCTCTCTCTCTCTCTCTCTCTCTCTCTCTCTCTCTCTGTGTGCCTGACTGACTGCCATGCTTCCTCTGGCACAGCTCTGTAAAAGCGCCGACGTTGGCACCAGCCAGCTGTGCGTGGTCCAGCTCCTGGGTGACAGTGACTGGCCGCTGGCTCCACTTTCCCCACCCCATATTGCTCATTCCTCAGGGCTATTTTCCATTTCCCAGCGTGCCCTTCACCCACCGCGCATATCAATCACTTTAATGGGGATGCTTTCAGGAAGAGACAAAAAAAAAAAACCTGCACACATACACAGACACGACCACACTAAACAAAAGTGGGTCAGCCTCCTTCCCGCTGGTGACGATGAGGAAAAGAGAGAGGGGCTTGAGAGAGAGAGAGAGAGAGAGAGAGAGAGAGAGAGAGAGAGAGAATGAGAGAGAGAGAAAGAATGAGAGAGAGAAAGAGAGAGAGAGAAAGAATGAGAGAGAGAAAGAGAGAGAGAGAGAGAGAGAGAGAGAGAGAGAGAGAGAGAGACAGAGAGAGCAGGGGCCTAGGTAGGCACTGGCCATATGGCGGGTCCTCTCTCAATATGATGAAAAGTGGTTTAGGAATTAATCTGAATGGAAAAAGGGCAGAAGGGTCGTGTCATTTTCAGGTCCTGCTATTAGTTTTAGCAGACTGAAGATATCCTGTTATTGCGACTGACTTTAAATGCGCATAGTCTCTGAAAAACACATTTATCAAACACAAGTAGACTTTCAGTCCAGGGGAAAAAAAGGCGGTGTGTGAGTTGTGTTATTTTAGCGAGGCCAATATTCAAAATGCTAAAGTAGCTCAGTACCTTTGGTGACAGGGAGCGAGGAAAAACTCTCTATATAAGCATGGACCAATGCATCACTGTCAGAACAAAACCTCTTTTCTCCAGAATGATATCTTTTAAAGAGAAGGAAAAAAAGAATTTCAATCCAAGTGATTTTGGAGCTTTTCTATTGGTACATTCATCATGAAATATTCACCTGACGTAAGAACAGCCAGACATTTTCAAATGATTTCAAACGAGAGAATCTGATCTAACAGCAACGAGTATAAGGTGAGAGTAGTAAAGTGTCCCTTATAGCCACATGTGAACACACCACAGCACAGCACACCTTTAACCCATTTAATCTCTGCATTTAACACATTCACCAAGTGACACAGTGGGCAGCCAGCAACGCAGTGTGTGGGGACAATACCTTGCTCAAGGGCACCTCAGTGGGCCCACTGGCAGTCCTGAGCTTCAAACCCATAACCGTCTGACTGCAGGGGCAACTCCCTAAAAACCAGGCCACCAGCTGTATGGGCAGTATGACGATGTTTATCACGATTAAGCTAAATTATGCCACTTGTCATCATGCTTTTCGCATCAGTATTTAAAGAACATGTTTATTACATATTTCATGTTTCATTACAAACAAAGCTGAAGTGATCCTGTTTAACTAGGATTAGTGCAGCTTATTATGTGGATTAAATCATTTGACTCACAGTCGATAGTACTGGTAGGTTAAACTGTGTTTTTTCCTATTTTCTAATTCATCGAATCTCAAAATTATGTATGTAAATCAACAATGTCTTGAAGTATTGCAATGTCATATTTTTGTGATATGGCCCACTTTACAGATTGGCTGTAAAATCACAAAAATGTGACGCACAGGGGGTTCTCCAGGACTGGTTTGGGAACTGCTTTACAGAAACGCACTTACTCAATACCCAGTATTGTAATCACTGCAATAATAAATTGAGCAACTGATTAATTCATTAACATCCTAAATGTACTGCTAGTAAAAGCTAAGTAAAAAAACAATCTTTCCTTATAAAAATTTTAGAAATGTTTATCCCATGTCTTGGTCTTTTGTGTTCTTTCAGATCTGTTTTGTTTACCAAACTGTCAATCAAATGCATTAACCCGCCTCTCATGAAACGCATCCTGCTTCTTTTCAAGCACGAGTAACGCCACGCCTTGTGTTTATTAGTGAATAGTGTGTATGCTCTCTTTCTTACACTGCCTACAGCAGGTCATATTTAATTAAAATACTCTGCAACAAAAGGCACACATCAAAAAAAACAAAAAACAAAAAAACAACTGCTGCTCTGGCGACACTCATCCACTTCCACCTCCTGCCAAGGTCACAGAGAGCATTATAACTCTCAGACGCCTGCTTCCGGACGCTGATGAGCGTGATAGTTCTGATAGTCTTCCAGCTCAATACTTCAGCAGCTCTGACAGTGAAATAATTACCAAAGAACACAGCGTTTAGCCGGTGTTTACCGCAAGATGCTTCACTGCATGACTCTCATCTCATTACAGACCCAACCGAGAGCCAAACAAAGGTGTAACGGAGGAGACGCTTCACTGTGACAAGATTCTAAATGAAAGTGTTTAATGTAGTAGCGGAAAGTAAATTTAGTTCCCCTTGCCCCCATATGGCAGCACTGCTGGAGATCAACATGTTCACGTCTAAAAATAACAGTTCCAAAAGGGGTTCTCTGAAGTGAGGCTGTAGAGGAACCACTTTTGGTGCCTTGAAGAACCTTTCAGTGACTGGTTTTTCAAAAGAACTCAACTAAAACATCTCTAAAGGTTCTTCAGGGAATCCAAAGTGATTCTTCTCCAGCAGTGAACCCAGCCTGGGCCACCCAGTGCAGCTGAGTGTGTGTAGCGAGGCCGTGTCCTGCGGTGCAGAGCCCGAGAGCCTGAGAGCCCGAGAGCCTGAGAGCCCGAGAGCCCGAAAGCCCGAGACCCTGAGAGCCTGAGAGCC
>JBBPCX010088203.1:0-13025 GCA_037974365.1 Hydrocynus forskahlii | reverse complement strand
CCTGAGAGCCTGAGAGCCCGAGAGCCAGGTGCGTTAGTGGAAAGGTAAAGGTGGCACTCACCGGGTCTTTAGCTTTCTGTGCTAACACTGCAAAGGTGGAGATCTTGCTGCAGAGACATTTGGTGTGGAGTGCCGGCAACGGGAGTGTTTGGCAGCCCTCCGTGTCCCAGTTTTCCTCGCCAGTCTCTCTGTTGATAGGGTAGGGGGAAAAACACATGCATATATATGAGGGGGAGAGGGGAGGGGGGAGGGAGAGAGAGAAACGATACAAAGAGTGAGCTAATTAGTTCAGTAAGTAATAAGAGTAGAAAACATCTTTACTTGGAGGTGTGAGTTGCATTTTGCAGTTAACAGTGTTGAACAGATCACTTCTACAGCCCTCACTGTGACCCTTAACTCTCTCTTCACAGCCACATATGCTACCCTCCTGTGCCTCTCTCTCGCTCTCTCTCACATAGTCTCTCACTCTTTCTCTCTGTTCTCTCTCTTTACCTCTTTTTTCATCTCTTTCTGTCTCTCTCCCTCTCTCCTCATTAGCTCTTTTCCTCTCCACACTTCCCAGCAGCAGTGATTAATCCTATGATTATGCAATTTGACCCTCAGAAGCTGTGCTTGTATGAATTATTTCGCACTCAGTTTGATTGACAAGCGGAGCATTTCTGTCAGAAGCACAGCTTCTAAACATTCAATTAATGTCACAATCTGTGTTTGTGAGCAGCAGAGGAAATATATTTCTGTGATCTGAATCTGATAAAAAAATGTAGTGTGCGTGCAAACCTTTTTGCAGAAAGAAAAAAAAAATCCTTCTTTGCCATGTTTGTCATTTTTTGACACAGCGATGTGACGACCCGGATCTGTCAGTGCATCCAGGTATAGTGTGTTTTCAGTATAATCACTTTTGTAATGAAAGATCTACCTTGAAGTAGAATATTAATAAAACAAGTGATTTAAGACAAAGAAGTTAGGATATTTAGCATATTTAGCAAATTACCAAGCATTTGAATATCTTCCAACATTTGATTTAGTCTACGACCATTATTGATCCATAAAACCAGCCCATAATAATCAAACACAATGGAAACAAAGGAAAAACATCAAATGGGATCCTCTGCTGACTGATGTGCAGGGGTACAAAACACTTCAGTACATCTTCAGAACCTTCTGGTAATATTATCCCACAAGATTTGTGCTTTACTCAACAATCACTGAAATCAGTCTTTACTTTATTCATTTTAATTCTGGACCTTCAAACTACTCGTTTCAAATCTGAAAGGCCAGGAGAGATCATTCTCTTTTTTCTTGAATTTCTTGTGTTTATGAAAACATCTAAAATTCATTCTAATGCTAATCAAACACTAATCAACCTAATTTGTAGGTGGATCAGTAGTGCTGATTAGACGTTACATCACACACCACTACAGACACTCCCACACACCACCAAACAAAGAAAATTTTATTCATAAAAATGTTGCTTTTTTTACTTCTATATTCTCAAATATAGTAAAAAGTGGAAAATGGCTTGACTCTTCAGTACAAAATATTATTTTATTTCCAAATGTTTATAATTGACTTCAGTGGATCCCAAACCAGTCCAGGACTAACTGCAGCTCCCCACATTTAAGTATATTCCCTCCCAACACCTGATCTAACTACTCCGTTCATTACCTAACTGTTCTTGAGTTGAATTGGCTGTAAAATCACAAAAATGTGATGGACGGGGGTTCTCCAGGACTGGTTTGGGACCTACTGTCCTTGATGAACCAAACCTCTCAATGAATGGTTCATTGAGAACTACTTCTGTAAATGAGATATGTGATTGAAGAACCTTCTTTTAACATTTAAAGAACATCATGTAAACGTCGCATAAAGGTTCTTGGAAGATCCTTCAAACTAGTAGAACCTGTACGTAATAAGAAGGTCTGGTATACCTTTGGAATGCTTTTCACACTCATTGGAATGTTTTTTTTTGCTTTGGGGAAGTAAAAGAACCCTATGTGGCATCTTTTTGTTTTTTTGTTTGCATGGTTGCTTGCTATAATATTCTATTAACTTTCACATTAATCTCATTTAACAACAGTTAAAATGTTTATTTAAGGTACAGCTCTTCAGTGCCATGAATAAGTGAAAGAATGAGTATAACACAGACACATACTATGAACTTCATACTTTAGTAAATGAACAGGTATGGAAAAATATTTATCTACATCATCGCTGTTCATTTTCACACCCACACCCCTCGCATCCCAACAATACCGAAGATCAGGCATATTTTTTTCTTGAATTATGTCATTATAACCTCTACCACAATGCAGCTCATTTATTTGCCTATTTTTAGCTCTGCCTCAGTCCTGCTCTCTCGTTTGTATTGTTAGGCTCAACCTGGGCACTCTTCACACTGCTTAATGAGTTTAAAGCCTGCTAATGAAAAGTTTGATGTTCAGAGCAATTATGAACATTCAGTGCTTTTAATTGTACTGGTCTAATTACTAGTCTCCTCACAGCAGGCACGCGAGGGCCCACTCGCACTGACACCAGCATGGCCATCACAAGGAGACCACGCTTTCCTCACATGTGAAATCTGGCTGTTAATGCTCACTCGCTAATTAATGACAGTACATAAATGAAAGAGCGTGGAGAATGCATTATTAAGAAGCTTCTCAGACAATTAGTGTGGCATTGAAAATACCTACAGCTCATTGAGAAGATTTCACATTAGCTGTATTGGGGCTATTAATGGTTTCACACAAGGAGAAGCATTTGAAGGGCCCACATTTTTCACTTTTCTGAAAGAAAAGAAAGTGAGCTGTAAAATAAATTAAACAAAATAGTTATTTAATACACACACACACACACACAATGCACGCGCACAGACAGACATACAAACACACACACACACACACACACATACACATATACACAGACACACATTTTGTAAAGTTTTGTATTTTGTAAACATTACACACATTCAGTGTTCTTATTTTTGGACCCCACTAATGAGAATAAGTGGAAGGATTGCATATGTCACAAGAACAGAAGAGTAGAGAGAAGAGCAAAAGAGTGAAAGAGAGAGGGCGAGAGAGAGGGGGGAGTGAGAGAGAGAGAGAGAGAGTGAGAGAGAGGAGAGAGAGAGAAAGAAAGAGAGAGAGAGAGAGAGGAGAGAGAGAGAAAGAAAGAGAGAGAGAGAGAGAGAGAGAGAGAGAGAGGGAGAGATGGAGCAAGAGAGAGAAAGAGAAAGAGAGAGAGAGATAGGGAGAGAGAGAGGAGGAGGAGGAAGAGGTGGGGAGAGAGAGAAAGAGAGGGAGAGAGAGAGAAAGAAAGAGGGAGATGGAGTGAGGGAGCGAGGGAGAGAAAGAGAAGGAGAGAGAGAGAGGGAAAGAGAGAGAGAAAGAAAGAGAGAGGGGAGAAGGAGGAAGAGGTGGGGAGAGAGAGAGAAAGAAAGAGAGAGAGAGAGAGAGGGAGGAAGAGAGGAGGGGAGAGAGAGACAGAGAGAGAGAAAAAGAGGGAGAGAGGGATTATACTCCTCCCGTTTGGGTCGTTATCGCGCTGCATGGCACAGTTTGAAGCTCTCTACAGGAGGGTCTCTCACCGTCTTGCTGACATTTTAACTTCGCTCCAGCACCAACGCAATTAAAGAAACAAAGGGCACGGAGAAAGAAATCTCTGAATCACCCACTCCTACACACACACACACACACACACACACACACACACACACACACCAGCCTTTCGTTTCCCATACCCCACTGTAAGTCCACATTAACATAAAAATTTTCACATTTCTGCTGATGATTTTATCCAAAGCAGCTTACATTAGCCAAGACCCCCCTGGGCAAGCTTGGCATTAAGGGCACAACAGCAACAACCTTCAGCTGAGATTTAACCCCTGACCTTCTGAATTACAGCCAAGTTCTCAGACTGGGGTTACTAATCATTCATGAAGGAGAGCATACTTTATTGCTCCTACATGGTTTATGAAATGACATATTTATTGGCATAGTAAGTTACATAATTATTTCAAGTCTGCTGTTCTCATTTTTCCCCACTGGTTTCAAAGTCACAACATGACAAAGTGGCAAAACTGTTTTCTTTAATCAAATATTGCCTAAACAGGACTTCTGCCCATGTTCAAATCAGCTACGAGTGAGAAGATCCATATACAAATAAACCATCATTGGTGTCAAATGCAGTTTCTAGGGTTTCACCCCTTAAGCTGAATGCTGATTAATCAGGCGTTAATCTTAAAACCTATTATCCATTGACTGACATGAGTTATTCAGAAATGTATATGTAAATGAGGTCATGAGAAATTACACCTTTAGAAAAAAAAAAGAAAGCAAGAAAAGAAAAAATTAAGAAAGATAGAAAGAAAAGAAAGAAGGAAAGAAAGAAAGAAAAGAAAGAAGGAAAGAAGGAAAGAAGGAAAGAAAGAAAGAAAGAAAGAACGACACATTTTCGCCAGATGGAAATGACCATGACTAAAATAGATGAAAAAGTGTGTAAAAAAAAAAAAAAAAAGACATGTAATGTTTCTCTGTAACTACATTGACTGAAATAACATATTTCTATATTTCCAGTGTCATGTTAAAGGTAGCTGTCATATATAATGGATTAAATAAGAATTAGTTAATTAACTAAGAATGAAATGTGCATGGCTATGGGTAAGAAGCTAACTTGAAGCAACTGATGTAGCTTTGTTTATGCAACTGGTGAATATTGATGCAGGCTGATAAGAAAATGTCAGAATTAATTTACTGATTCATGCATTTTTAGCACTACAGACAGTCCTGAAACAAACAGTTCCCCTCCATATAACACAAAATTAATGAGGGAGTACGGATCGGCAGCGTCTCCAGCTGGTGCTGGCTGTGTGCGGTGCAGTAGTTCTCCGTCACTCTCAGAGTGGAGAGCAGGCGTGTTTGGAGAGGTCTGGGAGTGGGCCCGAGCCCAACCGTGTTGGGTGGGAGCGGAGCACGGCCACATGGCGGGCCTCTGTAAGGCTGTGGTCTCAGTTCAACACAGACGCTCCCTCCACTCACAACATTAGTCCAGCACCTGCTGCAGATTAACTCTGAACGTGTGACATATTCCACAGAGATTATCCAGCTCCTCTGGGACTCATCAGATGGGAACGGCCACACACAACTAACTGCAGGCACGCATGTGCACACACATGTAGTAAACTCTAGTCAGTCTAATCTAGGAGGACTAAACACTGACCTGCTCATGACCTGCAAGCATCAATATGAAAATATACACACAAAATAGATGGAGGGATGGATGGATGGATGGATGGATGGAAAGGTAGACAGACAGACAGACAGACGGATATTTTCAACAATTAGTTAATTAATTAAAAATAACACAAGCATACAACCTGCAAAACTGACATGGTAAATATTCTTTTGCCACTTTTTACTGCATCTATTCGAACGTTTAGATCAAGTCATTTTTATCATACAATTGATAGCTGAGTGAAGGTTAAGGAAGAAGTTTATGCGCACTTTGCAGTGGTACGAAAACAGTCTCTTCCTCAATTAATGTTTTCAAGATTCTTATCCTTTAAGACAACCTTTCCATAGCCGTGATGCTCGCCAGCACAGACATGTGTTCGCTGATTTAGCAGAATTGGCAGCTAGTGCAGTTAGCATTTTCCTCCAAGTGCACTGAGTTATCCAAAGACACTGCATCACTGGCTGTCCAAAAAGATGCATTTAGAGGAAGCGTGTGATCACACTCACCCTCCCGGCCTGGCTTAGCTTGTGGGTGGAAACAACATTTCTTCCTTTGAATTTTTCAATGATTTGTGAGCATGAAACAATAAGAAATTCAAACACATTTATGGTATCACCATTAAAAACTGCAAATTCCATCCATCCAATAAACCACCTGAGCTTCTCATTATCAACCAGGTGGTGCTGGAGCCCATCCCAGCAACAGGAAGAGAAATACCCTGGACAGGTCACCAGTCCATAACAGGGCAGAGACAAGGACAAACACAAAACTGAAATTTAATAATACGAATTCTATGTGGTCCCGTTACAGTATCCTAAGATACTGAAAGCGGTTGGGCTAGGAAAGCTTTCTATGTCAAGTTGCGAGTATATAGTGTGCCTTTACCCATCAGGACAGGAGGAACACGACCTGGGCACGACCTGGGCTTTAGAGGTCACACCTTCATGAGGTGACGCATGAGCAATTGCCATATATTCAGATGATAAGCAGAGCAGTTAGTGCCCTTTTCTGAGCACGTTGGGGCACTAGGCAGTACTAATAAAGAAAGGGAAAAAAGTCAGCCTTAGAACATATGCTTACACACCCCCACACACACAAAATGCCATGAAATGCCAAGGCAGTCATTTTTCACACTTGTGTATGCAAGGCCAACTCCACTATTCAATTAGCCCATGCTGTGATAGGCGTAATGAAGCAGCACAGTGCCTGGGCCTGTCCTTTACCGCTGCGTCCTCTGCACAAAGCGCCCTGCGAGGGCCACAGACACTGTGATTAAACGACCAGATCACTGTCAGCAGGAGCCCAACTCTGAAGCCCTTCATTTGTTTTGTTTAAAGCTGTCTGATGGGTGGCAGCCGGATTACAGAATGAACTAAATTGACTTTATCCCCTTCTTTGTTCTCCTAAACAAAGCGTTTACTGTAATATTCATGAAGAGAAGGGTCTCTTTAGGGAGAGAAGCAGCAATATAAGATAAGAAACAGTGTTATGAAAGATCAGGCTCTGATGGATTAAGCCAAGGAATCATCTTGAAACGGACGAAGAGCAGAGGGAGTTGCGATGCTGGCCTTTAATCTGAGGGAATGCAAATGTTAATCTTTTTTCACAGTTAGCATCAATCTGACTGAGCATCAAGAACCGCAAATCACGTTTAGTCAGGACCAAGATGGAGTGCAAAATGTCACCACAATGTGCGGCCACAAGGTGTCTGAAATGAATGTTTAAGTTACTAAACCCACAGCTAATCATGTAAACTAATTGATGATACCTTTGTAGATCATAGATGTCTAAGTCAGTGGTATCACAGCTCTGGAGATATGAGTGGTTTCCCTCTACTAGCACTCAAAATTAAACTCACAAGGCCTTGCTAATACGCTTAGTTAAATCAAGTGTGTTTAGTGAAGCAGAACTCTAAACTGCAGAGCAGAGGCCTGGAAAGAATTCTATTTGACACTCTTGATACAAAGAACCCCAGTGAAACAGTGAAACCATCAATATGGTCAGGACAAAAGAGGAAATGTATGTCCAAGATCAAAAGGATAGCAGGAAACAATAACATGATCAGTACCAAAAGATCCAAACTCAAAATATCCTTCTGGCATGTGCTCAAGGCCAGAGATTGCAGCTAGTTACTACAATAATTGCTACTCTCAAAGAAAGTCTACCTACGTCATGACTTACCGAGATTCTACTACTGATTTTCGACTGTTGTAATGGTGTTGCACACATCACTAGCTACTGTTAGTTGCCTAGTCTTTACACAGTCAACAGCTCTTCCAATACCCCTACATATTTTTGTAGGGTCATCTCGTAGATGCATGTACGTGAGGGAGAAAAGGTCCCAGGTATTCCTTGTTCCCTGACAAGTTTCTAGATTATTTTACTTTCCTTCCCGGTCATGCATTGGTGTTCGGACCTCATATTTGTTTTCTATTTTTCATATACTCTCTAAAATAGAGGTGCCAAAACACGTTTGTTGTGTGATCCCACAGAAAAATAACTTTCAGCAACATCTTTCTCTATAGCTGTGGTTCTCAAACCCTCACTCAACAAACAGAGGTGCCTACAAAATGCAACAAGGGTCCACATGGGTATCCCTCATTTCCTCCCCACTGGTTCATTAACTCTGGGCCTGTTCACACTTAAAATTGACATCCATCTCAACTGATCAGTCCTAAGTGGACAGGAAGATGCTTACACCTGGAATTCATGTGTGTTTTGAAGGCATGGATACCATGTGACTGAAATTCACAAGTTGATGAAGGATACTGCAAACACTTACTATGTTGGTCAGTGGCTGCATTTATTGTCAGACAAAAATATGGAGAGATAGCATGTTTGTGTACACGTGCTGTTACAAATGATTAGACCAAAATGATTACACTTCAAATGGACTGAAAACAAATGGGAGAAGCTTCAGCTCCTTTCATCTCTACTGTGATGAGGCAGTTGATTAAGGTGGGAACTTTAGGTGTTCACACTCCAAATATTATACGGTTATATGGGTCCCTCAGAAGGTGGTTTGAGTAATGAAGTGTATCTCTGAGACACAGTGTATCTCTGAGACACTCGAGACCCCACTCATCACCACTTACGATGAGACCATGCAATACATGTTAGGTTCAGACCAAACATTCATATCCTGCCTCCTCACCTGCTTTTGTGTTAGTGCATAAACTGTGCTCTAAGACTCACATTGGTGTTGTACTTAGCATGCATGTTTATATTTTTTGTCAGAATGCGTCATATTTGCTCTGCAATTTGAAACTAAAGGCTTAGTCCGTCTGACCCCCAGCATGTTTTCAGTGAAGCAGAGTTCTGAGAATGAGAGGAGGCAAGGCATTGTACACCAGAGGCATTTCAATAAGCACCTTTCCTGTGCTGCTGGATTCATTTCAACAGACGAAAACAGCAACTGGAGCTTGGGTAACACAGAGAGAGGCTGAGGAAGCTAAATGGAGGGCAGATACTGAGGAACACCCTCAAGCTCCAGAGCTTGGCAGCAGTCACTTAGCTGAGGAGTTAAGTCTGAGGATAAATCTTGGGATGACACAAATCAGCTCGTGTCCCAGGGACTTTAGCACGCTACCTATAAAAACTCAGAAACACATCAAGCTGGAAATAAAGCTTGCCCATGTGTCACACTGACCTATATAGCTAATGCCGTTCTAACACACAGGGCTGGAGAACACGGGCTTTAATGTCAGCGTGACCCACTCGAGTCCGGACACTCCTGAATCACCATTCCTCACAAGGGCCATTAGCTCACTTTAAAGTTGGATAATGGAAAGTCTTCTGTCAAGTCCAGCGGATCAGAGACATGCTCTTCCTACTGCTGTGTCCCAGCTCTGGTTTCTGGGAAAAATGGCTTAGCTTCTGAACCGGTGCATTTTGAATAGCAGACGGCATTGGCCAACGCCTCTCATTGGCCCATCACCTTTGCTTTCCTGGTGCTAAGAAGTCTAAGCTCCTTTACAGAGATTAGCTTCCTTCCTAACCATGACACTAGCAAAACAGAACCTGCTAGCAGCTTGCATGACTGCCTAACACTGACTTGAGTAGGTCAAGCTGACTCTTCAACCTGATCCAGGAGAGTGGACCAGGAACCAAGAAGCGAAATAGATAAGGCAACAATACACCTATTTCTTTGTGAAAACAAATAGCATCTACATTCAAATCCTAACATATCTGTTTATAGATTACTCTGCCAGTTAATTCCCCAGTGTTAAATACTAGAAATTCTAAAGTTCATTCTCACCATGGCTGGACAGGTGTAAACCAAGCTCACGCAAGTGACTGAGATACATCCATCATACATAAGCAAGGGCTAATTCAAATTCCACTAGAAGAGCTGCGGCCAGAAAGTCTTGTTAAGATGAACAGTGGATTGCACAAGTCTCATTAAAACAGCAGAACAAAACAACTCATTTGAAGATTGTTTACCATCTCTCCATCTTCTCCTTCCTTTTCCTTTGCAATACACACTCAAAAACACATGGGTGAAATAATGCCTCTCCCCGATTTCTCTCTCTCTTTCTGTCTCTCTTTCAGGGACAAGTAAGAACTGAGTTTGTACTCACCCAAAGGCGTAACTCCAAGCCCCCACAGGAAGATGTTATGTGAGCCAGTAAGCGCTCTCTGAGTTCCAACAGCTTCTGACACACTAACGCTGTCCCTTATCCCATGAGCCCCGCCCCCACCCTTCTGCCATCCACACACACTCCCGCAGGAGGAAGCAGACCCTAATTTCAACGGCAGGTGCTCCAAAAGTCATTGCTGATGATGTCTGATGCAAATGAAAAACAAAGAACAAAGCACAAAGTAGCACAGCGCATGGAAGAAGGTGGACTGTGATGGAAAAAGCAGACAGCTGAGTAAGTCAAGAGAGCGAATGTGAGGGACTGAAGTTATTATGGGGAACTTAGAGAGCGAGAGAGTGAGAGAGAGCGAGAGAAAGAGAGAGAGAGAGAAAGAGAGGGAGCGAGCTCAATAGGAAATCTGAATAAAAAGCCAAGCAAGCGGTGGTCCCTGCATGGTTGTGAAATGAGATAATAGCACATGAGCGAGCTCTCGCAGCGAGATGGATTCTGCATTATCCCAATTCAGCTCATTTTAACCATAAGACGCTTAGGGATTAGTGTCTCGCTTTATTACAGAGAGAGGGTCATCTGGGGTGCAAATTCACAAAACCAGAGGAAAAAGACGAGAGCCTTTTTGCCCATTATGTGCTACTCTTATTTCCTGGGGTTGTTGCTGTAACTCAGGCTGCTCTTATTGCTGATCTCCGGCACCTGAGACAGTCCAGTGAGCAGGAGTCACTCGGTGTCATCGTCTTATTACTGTGCTCTCGTGTCCATACGTATAGAAAGTGCAGAGAGAGTTCAGGGAGGCTAATTCACAATCCGTTTCTCTCCTTATATAGCTCAAACTATTCAGTCCATGTGTACAGACAAAGCCAGGAAATTCACAGTAATTACAGAAAGTGATGCCACAGATATTTTTACAGCGCGGCTCAAGATTTGATTAACTTAATGTAGTAAAGCTCCATAGTAGCTACAGCTGCAGGTTAAATGGGCATTCTGGCCCAATAATTTACAGTCACATGTAAAAGTTTGGATGCATAAAATATGAAGTATGTGATGTGAGCAAAAGGTATGGTACATTATACTCAGCAAATACATTCTCTGACTACAATACCCAGCATGCATCATGCAAAAGCATGGCCATACAACCATTGGGCATCCCCCGATACCAATAAAAAATTCTGACTGCTAGCATAGGCATGACGTCGATTCGAATGCATGCAGATGTGACATTCAGCTTCCTAGCAGAACTGCTAGCTATGTGGTGTCTGTCTGAATTTGACATCTAACAGCGATGGATGGATGGATGGATGGACAGACAGACAGACAGACAGATAGACAGATAGACAGATGGAAGGATGAATAAATAAATAAATATTCTGCACTCAAGTACAAGATACATCGGGGAGAAGGGGCTTCCCCACTCTGAATATCTCACTCTAGAGACGACTGTGACACTGCTGTAAGAGATGAATATAAATATTCAGAACATATGAAGTTAGAGTTCCATTTTTCTTTCTGGCTGGAGTGTTCCTTCAGCGCTTTAACCATTTTGCTTAGGAATAATTAAGTGGAAAAATAAACAAGCAGAATTTGTGAAAAATATGGTCAGTCACAAGAAATGATATGTTTAACGAACTTGACTATGCACATAATTTCGATATGAATTTGATAAATTACATCAAATTGTTTTTTACTTTATGTACCATTAGCAATAACTATATTCATGTCAATCATCTTTTTTTTTTTTAATGAACCAAGATATATTGTTGCTTTTTGAATTTGCTCTTTGCTAAGACCCCATGACCTGTTAGCTACTTTAACCTCTGACCGCCTCAGACACCGGACATATCTTGGCTTCTCAACCTTATGCCACTCATGGTCATAGCATTCTTTTACTTAACCCCTATCTATATGCAGAGGCACAGCGTATATCCCAGACATAGCTAGTTCCCCAAACCTGGTGCTCTTGCAGACAGTGTGTAGTGAAAGCAGCTTAGCTGTGTATCTGGTGGGGAGGGAGGGTTGTGAGTGCTCTGCAGGATGGTGCATGGGGGATAGTCTGATGGAACTCAGGCACAGAGGATTAGGAGCTGGATTAAGGCAGCCATCCTGGACAGAGAAACCCACTCAGCAGTGTGCAGACGCACCACTTTTCTTTTTTTTTTTTTAAACACACATACATATAGATACACCATCCCTTCCTGGCCTCGGGTGGTCAGCCCAATCGAGCAACTCAGAATTTGGGTCACATGAGATAGGGCTGCTAGGGGCAAGGTCGAGCTACTTCCATGTTAAAGAGGATAATTAGCATATGCATGGAAAAACAGGCCTGAGGTAAATGAAGGGCTGCTGTAGCTAAATAAATTAAGAAATAGCTCAAAGAAAGATATACAGTTTTTCCACTACTCAAAATGTAACAAATCAGCCAAAACATATTTGTCTTATGCTTGAGCTATGAGGTTAGCACACCTTATGCCAATATGAGGTATACTAGCATTACGTGGTAAGATACAAAAGCATTAAACTTGCAAAAATGTGCACCCACTTTCCTCAAAATCCCTCAAAGTTTATCTGATCATCCTAGACAGATCTACTTACGTAATTTCTGTTACTGATATAAAGACTTCATGATTTGGAAGCCAAAAAACAAACTTAAATAGCTCACACACTGTAGCATCACATTTGAAATCCCCTTCCCAGCTACATCAATGATACCATGAAATGAGCAGTTACAACACAAATAAAACATGACAAGATTCATAACTCTCATAACTCTAAGTTGCAATATAAGAATTATAAAAAACACCCTTCACCTTACTATCAGTTACAAGCAGATATAAGGATCAAATCCATATTGCAAGACTCAGATGTTCATGTACACCTGCTGCAGAACCACTACTAGCTTGGTAACATAATACTACAAATCAGATATGGGTGTTAATAGAAATGAGCAGAATTACAATGATGGAAATCAGATTAGGACAGGTTTCTTAGAAACTTAGAAATGTTCTGTATTAAACCACTGTTATGTAGACTCCATTGCTGAACAAAAAGCATGTTGAGGCTCGGTTAAAGTTTGCGAAACAGCATTTGGAGAAGCCTGTGGATTATTGGGAGACTATAGTATGGGCAGATGAAAGCAAAATTGAACTTTTTGGCAGTCATTCTACACACCATGTTTGGAGAAGAAATGGCACTGCCCACCAC
>JBBPCX010088187.1:0-25854 GCA_037974365.1 Hydrocynus forskahlii | reverse complement strand
TCTGATTTTTAAAGAATTTATTTGCAAATTATGGTGGAAAATAAGTATTTGGTCAAAAACAAAAGTTCATCTCAATATTTTGTTATATACCCTTTGTTGGCAATGACAGAGGTCAAACGTTTTCTGTAAGTCTTCTCTAGGTTTTCACAGACTGTTACTGGTATTTTGGCCCATTCCTCCACGCAGATCTCCTCTAGAGCAGTGATGTTTTGGGGTTGTCGCTAGGCAACACGGACTTTCAACTCCTTCCAAAGATTTTCTATGGGGTTGAGATCTGGAGACTGGCTAGGCCACTCCAGGACGTTGAAATGCTTCTTATGAAGCCACTCCTTCTTTACCCAGGCGTGTGTTTGGGATCGTCATTCTGAAAGACCCAGCCACGTTTCATCTTCAATGCCCTTGCTGATGGAAGGAGGTTTTCACTCAAAATCTGACGATACATGTCCCCATTCATTCTTTCCTTTACACAGATCAGTCATCCTGGTCCCTTTGCAGAGAAACAGCCCCAAAGCATGATGTTTCCACCCCCATGCCTCACAGTAGATATGGTGTTCTTTGGATGCAACTCAGCATTCTTTCTCCTCCAAACAGGAGTTTTTACCAAAAAGTTCTATTTTGGTTTCATCTAACTATATGACATTCCCCCAATCCTCTTCTGGATCATCCAAATGCTCTCTAGCAAACTTCAGAGGAGCCTGGACATGTACTGGCTTAAGCAGGGGGACACGTCTGGCACTGCAGGATTTGAGTCCCTGGCGATGTAGTATGTTACTGATGGTAGCCTTTGTTACCATCAGTAACACACTTGTATGTCTTCCAGTTTCTAATAATTGCTCCCACAGTTGATTTCTTCACACCAAGCTGCTTACCTATTGCAGATTCAATCTTCCCAGCCTGGGGCAGGTCTACAATTTCGTTTCTGGTGTCCTTTGACAGCACTCTGGTCTTGGCCACAGTGGAGTTTGGAGTGTGACTGAGGTTGTGGACAGGTGTCTTTTATACTGATAATGAGTTCAAACAGGTGCCATTAATACAGGTAATGAGTGGAGGACAGAGGAGCCTCTTACAGAAGTTGTTACAGGTCTGTGAGAGGCAGAAATCTTGCTTGTTTGTAGGTGACAAAATACTTATTTTCCACCATAATTTGCAAATAAATTCTTTAAAAATCAGACAATGTGATTTTCTGGATTTCTTTTCTCATTTTGTCTCTCCTGGTTGAGGTATACCTATGATGAAAATTACCGGCCTCTCTCATCTTTTTAAGTGGGAGAACTTGCACAATTGGTGGCTGACTAAATACTTTTTTGCCCCACTGTATTGCTATGTTAAGAAGTGCACTATCCCTCTGTGAAAGCTTCAGGAAGGGGAAGATCATATTCATATTAAGCCCCCAGTTCTGGAATGCCCTTCCAAATGCTATTCGGAAGTCAGACACAGTCTCAGTTTTTAATTCCAGGCTGAAAACCTACTTGTTTAGTCAGGCTTTTTTAAGATGAAGGGTGTAGAGCTTGTGAGGTCGTGGGCACAGAGAATTCAAGTAAACTAGGATGCTGGTGCTGTCGTCCCACCACTTCTCTCGTTCACTCAAGTTTGTTAACGGTGGAGTGGAGATGCGCTGGTGTCTCAGGGTGATCTAATGTCTATCATACCCTTCGACAATAGCCTTTCTAGCTAGGCTGCTATAGAGAGCCATGTTGGAGTCTTAACTTGCACTTCTTATGGTTATAAATCTTACAGTGCAAATTTAAGCAGAAATAACTCTGTTCTCTGTTTCTTTCCAAGGGGAACTGCAGCACATTTGTCCAGCTCGACTGACCACCACTGGGACCCCAGGCCACCACCTTCCAAGATGCAGTGTTTTATCATATCTACCAACCTTTTATGTCAGTATCTTCACTGAAGACATGTGTACTGCTGCATCAGCCCCTGTCTGCAGCAGAGAATTATTTCATTACATAATACTATTAACTGCTATCAAAACCACTGCAGCATTCAATTGAGACATGGGCCTGTGTTCTTTCCATGCTTAATCATGCTTTGGGGGTTCTGTCAGGCCCACAAACAGCTTTCCTGGCACCTGTCAGCTGTTGTCTGTGTCTCCTGTGTCTCTTTTATTGTGTGTGGCACTGTGCCTGAGAGCGAAGGCCTGGATCCACAGCCTCCGTGCAAGAGTGTATCCAATTTTACTGCATCAGGGGAAGCTCATGGAAAACCTCAGTGATGCTGTCGAGAGAGAAGACATTAAGAGAAATACAGAAAAATAAGAACTTCTGAACTGTTTCTTCGTTTGGATTTATAGTCCAAGTTAAAAAATATTAATTACTCAATCAAATAAGGAGGCCAATTACTTTTGAAAAAGTGGTGGAATTCGTTGTTGAGCTTAAAAAGGCTTTTCATAAACGGTGGAATAAAGGAATCCTGTTAGAATGCAAAATGCTTGGCATGTAGGGTTCCCAAAAAAACACCTTTGAACTAACCTGCCACTTGTATTTATACACATCCATGTTAAATATTGGCATTCTCAAGCATAAACTGCTATGTTTATTACTGTAAAATTACAATAATCTTACTTAATATTAAATAAAAAGAAAAGTATTAGTGTTTCATTGTTATTGATACTTTTATTGTATTGTTGTCAAACTCTTATTGTTATCAAATTAATAAACAAAGCAGTCAGTGTGATTTAAAAAATGTTTGTAATGTGATGTGATCATTTGTTTAAAAATGGCACATTACTTCTTATTACTGCAATTGTTATTGTTGTTGTTCTCGTTAATCAATGAACCAATGAATTGGTTTTAAAGTGGTTTTAAAGAACTGATCTCCCACCCAGTGTTGCCAACTTAGCGAATTTGACTTTCCAGACCCCCTTAATGACTTTTTCCCCCCAAAAAAGCGCGTAGCAACAAATCTAGCTACATTTCTGACAAATCTTAGCTACTTTCTGTACAACTTTGTCGTCAATATTCCCTGCAGATTAGCCTGCATTTGCCCTTTCAGGCGCTGGTAAACTGAATTATCTGCGCATGTGCACGAAGTATGACAGTCACATCGGCTGACCAACCATAAACCTTTCTTGGTTGATCACACCCACTCACAAAACAAAATTGTATTACAAGCAAAAGAATGTTATATTTTTAAACGAAGTAAAAAATAAATCCCTCTCAGGTATGGAACACAGATCTGTCTTTTACAAGCAACACACGAACATCGTCTCTTTCACCTTCCAAACCTCTCCTTTCCTTCCTCTCCTTTTGTTATTTGTTTAACTCTGATTCTGAGAATACCAACGCGGCGTGGCGAGATGACATCATATATATGCAAATTAGCGTGTGTCGTCATCTAGCGACATATAGCGACTTTCTGGGTAAACTTCAGCTGCTTTTTGTATACAATATGGTCAAGATCATATACGTGTATACACATATACACAGAACGCCTGTTCCACACTCCAGTCCAGCGGTGGCGGTAATACTTTGAAAAGTTGTCAATCACCATAAAAAGAAGAAGAAGAATGATAGTTGACAACACTGCTCCCTCCCGGCCAATAGAGGGCGATCGGCACCAACTACCAGACCTTCATCTCTCGGTCCATCGGAACAGTGTCCTGAGTGGGAGCGGTCTGTTTCTAAAATGGACAAAATGGAGAATTTGAGCTCGTTTCTGACTGAGCGGTTGATGTCCGTCGCTGGAGAAATATTAGAAGTGTTTAAAGAGGCCGTGTGTGAGTACCAGAGGGAGCTAGAGCGGATTACAGAGGAGAATCGCTGTCTGAGAAAAGCTCTGTCTGAAACAGAGATCGACCATAACCGAGCGGAGCAACGAGCAGGTACAGGATACCCCCCCCCCCATTGTTTTAATCAGTGTGAGGAGGTACAGGTTCCATACACCTGTCCCTGTTTCAGGACCCACACACCTGTAACTGTCCTTGTTTAGTGAAACGCTAGTCTGTTTGTATAATGTACTCTAAGCGAATCCTGTGCTGTTTCTCCACAGGCTGTCAGACAAGCGGCACTTTTGGAGTCCTGGACTCTGAGCCTTCAGTAATACAAGTCAAGTTGGAGCTTGCAACTCTCAAGAAGGAATGTGAGCCACAATCGTCCTTGAATAATTCATATACGTGCACCTTGGATCTCACAAAGAGTGCTCGGGGTCCAGAGCCGGCAGGGAATAATATAGAAAAAACTCTAAACTTGGAAGAAAACAAGGACAGCGGTCTACATATTGACCACAGCGGTCAATATGTAGACCACAGTCTGCACATTGCTTCGGTCAAACCAGAACCACTCGAATCTCAAGCTGCTTCTTCTGGTGAAACAAGCTTAGGCAAAGCACTGAATGAACTGGTGAACCATTCGACCGGAGATGAACAAGGCCCTCTTCCCTGCTCTCATTGTGACAAAACGTTCAGTGACGTTTCTCATCTAACCTCACATTTGCAGGATCATGATGTTTTGTTTAGCTGTGAGGTGTGTGGAAAGTTTTTTGAGAAAAAAGGGACCCTGAGGACACACATGACAGTTCACCATAAAGAGAGACCCTTTCACTGCAAATTGTGCGGCAAATCGTACAGTTGTGCCAGTGCTCTGAACGTGCACCTTATAATCCATTCAGGTGAAAGACCTTTCGGATGTGGGTATTGTGAAAAACGTTTCAAACTGAAAAGTCATCTGAAAGAGCATGAGAGGACCCATACAGGCGAAAAACCCTTCAGTTGTCCAGTGTGCAGGAAGTGTTTTAGCAGGTCGAATGCAGTCAAGATACACATTCGGAATCACCATAGTGAACAGTTCCAGTTATCGCTGGACCAGTAAACAGACATAGAAGTTGGAAAGTTTGCTAATCTTCAAATGTTCATTGTTTCCAATTTTGTAACACTTGATTTGAAGGCTGCCTACATATCACAGGAAATCATACATATGTACATTTATGAACAGCATGTGACAGTAATCACAGGGTGGCATAAGATGTGTCATGAAGCACATGACATTGTGTTGATCTAAAGGGCTTCAAGGAATAGTTTGGTGATTTTTTTTTTTTTATTTTCAAGGTTTTTCCACCCATCTCATGAAGCTGATCAGCCAAGACATGTTTGGAGTCTAAATTTTGCCTCTGTAATTTAGAACTAAAGCTGCAAAGCTTCTAATTCCAACAAATAATAGTCATACATGAGTCACGCAATTCATTTGCTTCTCTAAATCTTCTCTCAAACTACATAGCAAATGAACAAAATTTCACCTGCGGGCAGCCTTTTCAGACGGTACTCTTTTTTTTACAAACCATTTCAGGAGCAGGAGTGCTGGTCTAGAGTGAGTTTTTGTAGCTGTCTTAAAGAGGAATCCAAGTTTTTAACCCTGACAGTCTTCATTAAGCAAAACACCCTCTTAGAAAGAGTTGATTTGGGCAACTTTGTTCAGATACCTTCCTTGATCGTTCCATGTAAACTGTTTATTTAGTATTTTATTTACTTTTCACTATCTTTCATGCCCACAATCGTAAGTCACTTACGATTACTTAGTCTTACATTTCCACAGTCTCAAGGACATTTAAGAGGCACATTTCACTACCTGTTTTACTTGTATAGCTGTTTATGTGGCAAATGAAGAATCTATTTATTTGTCACATACTCAGTTACAGGGGGGTGTTGGATCCTATCTGTCTTTAGGCAAAAGGCAGAGAAACACCCTGGATGTCACCGTCTAATCACAGGGCAGAAACACAGACCAATATATTCACACCTGGAGAAATTTAGCATATCTGTTTTGGGACTGTTGGAGGTAACCAGAATACCCAGTGAAAACATGCAAACTCCGTACAGAAAGGACCCTCAGCGGTTTGGCTGGGAATTGAACTTGGACCCTTTTTCACTGTGAGGTCACAGCACTGCCCACAGCAGTACCATGCCAATGACTAGTCTGATGAAATGTACACTTCTTTTTATATTGCCCTGAGTGATAATAGGGTATTTTGGTTAGTTGACTAAAACTGACACACCAGTGAATATAGCTTCAGAGGGATGCAACCATGCTGAAATCAGCTTGCTAGATATTTGAAATATTATTCCTAAATTTATTAGTATTTTTTATTAGTTATAGTCAATAATGACAAATGTCCTTTTAGAAATGTATCAATATATTTTTCAGTCTTTTCCAATGTCTAATGTGCTGTAATTGTTTGTTGCTACATGGCACAACAGAAGTGTGGATTCTGTTTCTATAATAAAAGATGTTTTAATAAAATAAAAATAAAGCTTTTATTTTTATTATTGTTTGGGGCAGCTGGTGGCCAAGTTGTTAAGAAGTTTGCCCTGAGATCAGAAGGTCATGGGTTTGAATCCCTGGACTGCTAGTGACACCACTGACGTACCATTGAGCAAGTTACTGTCCCCACACACTTTTCCCCAGGCGCCCTTCTTTGGTGGCAGCCCTTGGCTTCACTTGGTGAATGGGTTAAATGCAGAGAAAGAATTTCACATTGTTCACACTGTATGCTGTGCTGTGCTCATGCATGACAATAACTACACTATATGCTCAAAAGTATTGGGACACCTGACCATTGCACCAACTTAATGACATTGCATTCAAATACATAGACTTTAATATGGAATTGGTCCCCCTTTCCAGTTACAACAGCTTCCATTCTTCTTGGAAGGCTTTCCACAAGATATTGGAGTTTCTGTGGGAATTTGTGCCCCATTTGTTCTTTAGACCATTTATGAGATCAGGCACTGATGTTGGACAAGCTTGCAATCTTCATTCCAGTACATCCCAAAGGTGTTGGATGGGGTTGAGGTCAGGGCTTTGTGTGGGACAGTCAAGTTCTTCAACACCAAACTCATCCAACCATGTCTTTATGAACATTGCTTTGTGCACGGAGTCACATTCATGCTGGAATAGAAAACAGCCTTCCCCAAACTCTGTCCACAAAGTTGGAAGCATGGCATTAAAGTGTAAACTGTCATATGTGAACACACCACAGCACACAGTGTGAACAGCACAAAATTCTTGGCATTGTCCAAAATGTCTTGGTATGCATAAACATTAAGATTACTCTTCTCTTGAAGTAAGGTGACACCTGAATTCAATTAAGGGGTGTGTTCCAATACTTATGTAGTCACTAACTACATAATCCATTATTATAATTATTATAACTAATTGTTATTGTTTAACTAGCTGTGAGGCTAATCTATTGGTGATCCGTAGTGGTGAATAGAGCCAAAACTAAACACGGTGAAATGGTGTTTATCCACTATGCTACACGCTGCTGGAACAAACTGCCTATCAGTATCAGATCTGTACCAACTATAGCTTCAAAAACCATTATCCTCCATCATCTTTTAAATATCAACGCTTACATTGCACTTTCAATTTTCTTTTATTGATATACTCTGCACATCTCTGATAATGTATAATGTGGTGTATAAATTAGGCTTCTCACGAAACAGAAATTTCAAACTCGATACTAAGGCTGCATACTCGATACTATCTTCAGTACTACAGGAACTTTAATTATTTATTTTTAATAAATAAAGAATATTTTTACTACAGTCAGAACACCACCAAAAAAATAAAAAGCCAAACAATAAACTAATAGAAAAAGGCCATTAACATTGTAAAATAAATAAAATACCTTAAAGCTCTATTAGCTTGTGCAGTTATGCAGTTTTCTTCTGAGGATAGGCTTAAAAAAACAAGCACTGGAACTTCTTTTTTAAACAAAGCAAGAACACAACAAAAATAATACAAGCCAAATACAATGAAAAAATAAACATTAAATAGAAAAAGGCCATTAATATTGTAAAATAAATAAAATATCTCAGCTCGTGCAAATATTAAGTTTTCTTCTGAGCATGCTCCAGTAACAGTCTAAGACATTGCCATAGCACATGGCAACCACATTACACTTGATGTTTTTTGGCAAGTTGTAAATTTTTTGCCACAAACACCAACATGTCAACATGTTCTTCTGTGAGTCTGGCCCTTCTTGGGGAGCAAATAAGGCCTGAAGTGCTGAAGACATGCTCAGATGGGCAGCTTGAAGCTGCCATGCACAGATATTTCCTTGCAAAATGTGCAAGTTGAGGTAGGTTACTCTGATAGCTCTTCTACTAGACACATTGTCGATGAGATGGTGCTTAACATCATCTCTCAGAGTGACAAAACTGTCTTTAAAATGGGGGTCTAAGTAGCTGGCAGTATTCAGGACCAACTGCAGACTTCCCTCCTTGTAATGGTCCCTGAGCTTTCCAGCGAAGGCTTCTTTGAGGTCCATTGTGAGTCTACTGTCCTTACTGAACAGATGTTAGGATGTTATTAAGTTTCCAAATCAGTGGGAGAACAGAAGACAAAGTGGTATGCTTTTACCCACTGAGAGGATCTGAGAATGCACTAATTGGGCTCAGTAATAATAATAATAATAATAATAATAATGATAAAACATTTTATTTATAAGCACATTGGGAACCTTAAGCACAGTTAGTTTAAAGGCACTCTCCACAGGTACGTCGGGCCAGCTGAATATCTTTAGGCATGATGGGTACTCTCTTGGCATGGATGGCGCACAGTACTTCCTTTACAACTTCTAAAACTGTAATATCAGCATCCTTTGGCATTAGGTGCCACTTTTTTCTGTCATCTGCGAAGACTGCGCAGACAACCTGTTGCTGTTCTAGGAACTGCTCAATCATCTCAAAGGCAGAATCCCAGCGAATCGGTTCATCATGGAGAAGTTTATGCTCCGCTATACCCAAATCCTTTTGTTTTTTTTGTTTGCAGATCATCTTTGGTGACCTACTGAAAGCAGAGACAGTTTTTCTTAACCTGCTTAATGCTGCAGAGACACGTTCAAACTCCAGACCTGTTAATCGCCAAGTGGAGGTTGTGACCAAAGCAAGGGATCCATGTGAAATCCATCTGAAATGCCCTCTTGTTATTTGAGGCATTATCTGTGGTGATGGCTGCCATACACTATGTATCCAGTTTCCAGGTTTCCTAAATCATCTCCTCCAAAGCCTCCCTCAGGCCCTTTGCTGTATATTCTGACTGGAGCCCTACACAGCCCAAACACCAGCTCTGCATTTCCCAGTATTCAGTAATGAAATGAAGTGTAACTGCCATGAATGAAGATGCGGCTCTGCTGGTCCAGAGAGGCGGCTTAACAGGTCTGAAGTTTGAACGTGTCTCTGCAGCATTAAGCAAGTTAAGAAAAACTGTCTCCGCTTTCAGCAGGTCACCAAAGATGATGCGCCCAACTAAAAAAAAAACAAAAGGATTTGGGTATAGCAGAGCATAAACTCATCCATGAGGAACCAACTCACTGGGATCCTGCCTATGTGCATGCAAAGTAGGGTTTTGACCCAAGTTGTGCCAAGATTGTTTGCTAACTCAGACAATTGATTATTGTCTGAGAATCGATTTTTTGACAACATTAGCATAAATAAACTTGACTTGACTTGACTTTTCTCTCTCCAGGCCTTTAGAGGGCGACTACCAGCCCCTCATCTCTCGGTCCATCAGAACAGTTTCTGAGGGCGTTAAGTGGGACCTGTTTCTAAAATGGACAAATTTGAGAATTTGAGCTCGTTTCTGACGCAGCGGTTGATGTCAGTCGCTGGAGAGATATTAGAAGCGTTTAAAGAGACCGTGTGTGAGTACCAGGGGGAGATAGAGCGGATTACAGAGGAGAATCGCTGTTTGAGAAAAGCTCTGTGTGAAACAGAGACCGACCAGAACCGAGCGGAGCAACGAGCAGGTACATTACCCACACACGTGTCTGTTTCAATAAGAGTAAGGAGGTACAGGACCCACACACCTGTCCCTGTTTCAGTCTCGGTGAGGAGGTACAGGACATCCACACCTGTCCCTGTTTCAGTAAGAATGAGGAGGCACAGGACCCACGCACCTGTCCCTGTTTCCGTCAGAGTCTGGTTGGAGCCTGTGTTAGAAGTTTGAGAGGAACAACAATCACTGCTGGAGATTATACCTGGGTTTTTATTCAGGAAACTATGACCACTAGTGTTCTGTCTACTGACTCCAAATCCCATGTTCTGCAGTCCAAACATGTACAGTTCTGAACAAACCTCTTAAACACCTGCAAACATATTTAAAAACTGTGTAGATGAGCAGTGAATGTTTTTTTCACATTAATATTGTAAAAAAAAAGTCAAATTCTAGCTATAAAAAGTATGATAAAAATAACTTGGGCGGAACAGTAGTGTGATTGTGTTCCTTGAGAGAGCACAATATTATTTGTAGTGTCCATCAACAACCTGGTTTGACTCTATCAGTACTTCGTTAAATTTAATTAGGAGCTGCTGATGGAATTTCACAAATCAGCAGTGGCTGGAGGCATTGAGGAGAAATCTGGAACCAAATCTGTATTCTACTTACCAGCTCACAAAATATCAACTGCTTTTAACAAACAAAAATCTTGAGAATTTTACTGCTTTCTTGTTTTGTTTACATTCGTTCTAATATTAACTTTGAGAGCAGAAAGCTAATTACATTACATTAATTTGGCAGACACTCTTATTTAATGTGACTTACAAGTTAAGGAAACACTTATATTTCAAGACACTGTGAGAACAAGAGGAGAGTTACAGGTGCTAAAATATTTATGTAGGGATTAGTGCAAAAAGCCAGAACAACAGGAGAGAAGATGTTTTCTGATTAGAAGAGTCTTAACTGGGTTTGCCTTGTGTCTAGTGATGGCAGAACCAGCCAATGTTCCCTGGAGAAGTGGAAAGAGAGAGTAGGAACATAAGCCTGAATGACAGCTGGGTGCAGACCCACATGTCACTCTGTAGGCAAGAGTTATGTATCTTAATTTAAATCCGGCAGTCACGGGTAGCCAATGTATGTCAATTAGCTGTGAGATGATATGCTAACTATAGCTATGTATCTTCAGCATAGCAGTGATCGGAGAAGCCATGTTAGCAGATACAGTCAGGTCCATAAATATTGGGACATTGACACATTCTAATCTTTTAGGCTCTATATACCACCACAATGGATTTGAAATAAAAAAAACAAGACTTTCAGCTTTAATTTAAGGGTATTTACATACAAGTCAGGTGAACGGTGTAGGAATTACAACAGTGTGTGTATGTGCCTCCCACTTTTTAAGGGACCAAAAGTAATGGGAAAATTGGCTACTGAGCTGTTCCATGGCCAGGTGTGTGTTGTTCTCTCATTATCTTATTTACAAGGAGCAGATTAAAGGTCTAGAGTTCATTTCAAGTGTGCTATTTGCATTTGGAATCTGTTGCTGTCAACTCTCAATATGAGATCCAAAGAGATGTCTTTCAGTGAAGCAAGCCATCATTTTGTACCATCTTGTACCAGAGTGATGGGAAGAGAAGAGTATGGAGAAGGAAAGGAACTGCTCATGATCCAAAACGTGCCACCTCATCAGTGAAGCATGGTGGTGGTAGTGTCATGGCGTGGGCATGAATGGCTGTCAATGGAACTGGTTCCCTTGTATTTATTGATGATGTGACTGCTGACAAAAGCAGCATGATGAATTCTGAAGTGTTTCGGGCAACATTATCTGCTCATATTCAGCCAAATGCTTTAAAACTCATTGAACAGCACTTCATTGTGCAGATGGACAGTGACCCAAAGCACACTGCATAAGCAACCAAAGAATTTTTTAAGGCAAAGAAGTGGAATGTTATGCAATGGCCAAGTCTATCACCTGACCTGAATCCGATTGAGTATGCATTTCACTTGCTGAAGACAAAACCGAGGAGAAAATGTCGCAAGAACAAGCAGGAACTGAAGACAGTTGCAGTAGAGGCCTGGCAGAGCATCACCAGGAATGTAACCCAGCATCTGGTGATGTCTATGCATTCCAGACTTCAGCCTGTAATTGAAGGGTTTGCAGCCAAGTATGAAAAAGTGAATGTTTGATTTATGATTGTTAATTTGTCCCATTACTTTTGGTCCCTTAAAAAGTGGGAGGCACATATTCAAACTTTTGTAATTCCTACACCGTTCACCTGTAAATATGTAAATACCCTCAAATTAAATGTATTTGTATGTAAATACCCTCAAATTAAAGCTGAAAGTCGGCAGTTAAATTACATCTTGTTCGTTTAATTTCAGATCCGTTGTCGTGGTGTATAGAGCCAAAAAGATTTGAATTGTGTCAATGTCCCAATATTTATGGACCTGACTAATCGAGACATGGGGGTTGGGTACTTTGCAAAGAGTAAGGGCCCCAGTACTGAGCTTTGGGGGACTCCAGTGGGCAGCTGATGGGATGGAGATATTCATCCCAACAATGATACCTTGAATTAATGCCCAGAGAGGTAAGATTTGAATTAAGAATGAGCTCTGCCTGACATGCCCTTGTTTGAAAGTATGAATAGGGGGATGTTGTCAGCTATATCAAAGGCAGCCCGTTAGATCCAAAAGGATAAGGACCGAGGACAGAGCTGCCACTCTGGCTGATTTTAAAGCTTCAGTCACTGATGGCAGAACCGTTTCAGTAGAGTGGTCACTCTTGAAACCAGACTGGTTTGGATCAAGGAGGTCATTGAATAAGAATGGAAGCAAGGAGATCAGCCGATAATTCTCAACTTGAGCAGGGTTGAAGGATGGCTTTTTGAGCAGTGGCATTACCTAAGCCTATTTGACGCTTGTAAGAAATGTAAAGGTTAGTGAGCCGTTAGCTACATGCATGATAGTTGGCATGATTGTTGAAGAGATTGCTCGGACATGTAGTATTATAGCAACAAGTCAGGAGTTTGGATACCTCAGTCTCCATGACAGGGGTAAAAGAAAGAAATGCACTCTCGACCCAAGGATATAATGGGACAGGGGTTCACCCTGTGTGATTCACAGAATTGGCCCCATGATAGCCGCCACCTTTTCAGTGAAGAAGGAGGCAAAGACCTCTGCTGAGAGGTTTGTGGCTGGCAGAGATGGGAGAGGTTAGAGCTGCATTTTGATAATATAGAATAGGTTTTGAGCGTCTGTGGTGCTCTTAATTTTGTTGTTGTAGAATGCGGCTTTAGTATCAATGATGCTGGATGAGAAGGAGGACTGATAGTTTTTAAGGTCAGCGGGATCACTGGACTTTTTCCTCTGAACAGCTCTGAGATTGGTGCGCCACCTTCAAATGGTCTCGGTCAGCCATGGGTGAGGCAGGCTAGACCAAGTTGGTTTGATGTATAGTGACAAATACTAGCCAGGCCCAAACTTTATGTGAAGCAGTTCTGGATAATCAAGGTGAATATTCAAATCACCTAGGATAAGTAATAGACAGTCGTAGTCAGTGATGGCAGACAGTAGTGTGTCTAGTTCATCCACAAAATTGCTTAAATGCACAGGTGGATGGTAGTTGGCTATTAGGGAGAGTTTCACAGAGGTCGATACCAAGATAGCGTTGGATTGGATGCCCACACTGTGTATGCCTTCTGGAATGAGGATGCCAAATGACGTGAGTTTCGAAGTTCAGGGTTTCAGCCATACATCCCAGTTACAGTATCATAAACTGAGAAAATGGCTTTAAACAATTTGCGTATCTGCCTTAGACTTTTACACAGTACTGTATATTATCTGTAAATAAATCTGTAAAGTATCTGTAAATGTATCTGTAAAAGTATCTGCCTTAAATACTATTGAGGATTTCAGCCATGGTGACTGAATGGCCATAATTTAGTGTCATGTTCTGTTCAATCATGCTCTTCAGTGGCACAGTGAGGGACACTGTTGGGCTCTTCTCCTCACAAAAGACTATGGTGGCCGTCTTCAAAGGATTCAAAGGATTATGAGGTCTTGGGCATTTATGATACCGCATTTTGTTTTATCTTTGGGCTGGTGAGAGCTGCTGCTACATCAGCTTGCTGCTGCCGGTAATGATTTAGCATCTCCAGTGTGCTGTTCCATTGCATGGTAACATCCAAGTTTAACTTGTGAGATGGTAGTTGTAGCATCCTCTGCTTGGACATCAGCACTGTGCTAGCTGTTGAACTCTGATGGGGAAAAAAGCAACCAAAACTCTGACCTGCTCGAGCAAACAAGCGTGAGTTGCCAGTGTGTGCAAGGCACTTCATGTGAGGCTTCAATCCTCATGCACAGCCACTTCCACATTACACTCACTATTATCGCTATGCCATGGTTTGGCTCTTTAAGCTCACAATGAGTGACAGCTGCTTGTAAAACTTCAGCTATGTTTGCGCCTGTGTGAGACTCGAGAAGTCTGCAGGACAGCATTTATCATTTCTCAGTCTCTGTTGAGTAATTTAGCTCTGCATACCTCTAGAAGTCCAAGCATCAACTGGTATGGCAATACTTTCTGCCTCTTTCAGGGTCTGAACAACCTTTGCCTTGGTCTCTTCGTAGATGTTCGGGACCACTGTGCAAGCAAAATGTGAGCGTGGCGTGGTGCACTGAATGATTATTTTTCCTCTACAAAAAAAATGGCCTCAAATCAGCTGCAATGAAAAGTCCAATGTCTGTTGTTATGACCGTAGCTCTAGCACTTGACAGTGAAAGCTGAGGCGCAAAGATATAAGTCAGTGTTGTCTGGCCTTTCAATAATTTCTTCACAGGCGCTGCTGATGAGAGCTGTGGTGGTTCTGTGGATGTCTTTGCATGGTGCTCGTGTTAGCTGTATTGTATGGCTTGCAAATCTTTTACCGTATATTATCTTTACCGGGTAGCTAAAATGACTTAAGCGGTGGGGGTGTCTTCTATGCTAACTTCAGTTGTCATCCTGACGACTGCTGGATGCAGGCACAAGATTTCGTCACACCCCTAACTTAAATGTCTACTTATAGCCATTGACTTATTATAACAGATGTTGCTGCCATGTCACACTTGCAATGAAACAGTATTCCGCAAGTAGTATAATAAACACTAAGCTAATTCTGTGCTTTTTCTTCACAGGCTGTCAGAGCATCTACACTGATGGAGTTAAGAATCACAGTCCAAACACAGCGTCCCTGGACTCTGAGCCTTCAGTAATACAAGTCAAGCTGGAGCTTGCAACTCTCAAGCAGGAATGTGATCCACAAACATCTTTGAGTAATCAATATATGTGCACCTCTAGTATCACAAACAGTTCTAGGGATCCAGAGCAGGCAAAGAATATTTTAGATAAAACTGTAAACTTGGACAGCGGTTTACATCTTGACTCAACCGTTTCGGTCAAAGCAGAACCCCTTGGATATCAAGCTTTTTCTTCTGGTGAAACAAACTCAGGCAAAGCACGGAATGAATTTGGGAACCATCTGACTGGAGATGAACAAGACCCTCTTCCTTGCTCTCATTATGACAAAACTATTAGTGACGTTTCTCATCTAGCCTCACATTTGCAGGGTCAGGAGATTTTGTTTAGCTGTGAGGTGTGTGGAAAATCCTTTAAGAAAAAAGGGAGCCTGAGGACACACATGATAGTCCACCAGAAAGAGAGACCTGTTCGTTGCAAGTTGTGTGGCAAATCGTACAGTTGCGTCAAAGTTCTGAATGTGCACCTTATAAGCCATACAGGTGAAAGACCCTTTGGTTGTGGGTATTGCGAAAAGCGTTTCAAACTGAAGAGCCATCTGAAAGAGCATGAGAGGATCCATACGGGCGAAAAACCCTTCACTTGTCCAGTGTGCAGGAAGTGTTTTAGCAGGTCGAATGCAGTCAAGATACACATTCGGAATCACCACAGTGAACAGTTACAGTTATCACTGGAACAATAAACGGATGCAGAACTTGGAAAGTTTGCAAATGTTCAATCTGTTTCAAATTTTGTAACACTTGATTTGAAGGCTACCTATATATGATCATCACAGGAAAGTGTACATATTTACATTTATAGGGGAGTACTTGTGCATTTATGAATAGCATATGATAACAATCACATAAGATGTTTCATGAAGCACATGACATTGTGTTGAACTAAGGGACTTAAAGGAATGGTTTGGCAAAAAGTTTTTTCCACCTATCTCATATGTACATAATCAGCCAAGACATGTTTGAACTTATAAAGCTATAAAGTAAAAACATTCATGAATCATGCAATTGATTCATTTAGTGTGTCCCCAAAGCTTCTGTCAAACCACACAATAAATGAACAAACCATGAAGCTGAACATTGCCTTTTCAGACAGCAGAACTGTTTTCCCAAACAATTTCAGGAGCAGGAGTGCTGATCTAGAATCCACAGGAATGCAGGATTAGTCTATCAAGGATGTTCAAAGTGGTGAAGTTTTCTTCACTTTTATAAGCCACATCCATGGGTCAGTGCCACTTTAATGGAGAATTGGCTGTGACTGAGGGAGTTTATGGGATGTATTTGTGGATAGAGTTTTTGTTACTGTGGACTTCTACTGTATGTTTGCAACATTAGCCTCTTAACTGTGATTCTAAACAGTGTAACACTGCTTCGGAGAATCAGTCTCAGGTAATGAAAAATAGAAGGCAAAGGCCTGGATTAAGAACACCATTTATTAATATTTTTTTTAACAATTTGCACATGAGTCAAGGATCATAAGTATGAGTCCTATTATAGGCACTTATATGATTGCAGACATGAACAAAAACTTTTCAAATCTATCAATATTGAATATGTCCGCTCTTTTGTGCACTCTGTTGACCTTTTACTCTTCCATTCTTCAATTCGTCAACTAGTTAAAGCTGTTTCAAAGATACAGTAGCATTTACACAAGCAGCTACACACGCAAACCTTAGCTGCCTTTCACATGTATTTCCCGTGTGCATCTACATGGCGAAAAGAGGATTTTGAAGGGATTAGAAAGAGAATCCACCTGCAGAGGACATTTATATGTAGTTTCTGCTCACCAAACTTTACTCTTTTTCCACACTAAGGCTGAATCGTCAAGTGGCTGTCTACTGCTGTGGCAGGGTATAAGTCTAATAATGAGACATTTGGAATCCAGCCTCTTTTCACAAATCCATTCTGGACAAATAATGAACAATTTGCCAGACTTACATCACTTACATAGCATACTACCATGGGGACAGGGGTCGTTTGAGATTTAGCCTGGGTTTACTTATGTTTAAAGCAGAGCTACTAAAACTCTGACATCTGCAGCTTGTTGGATAGTTATATGTTCCCTATTTTTCTATATTGCAGTTTTACAGTGAATCATATAGAAAGAACTTTAATTCGAAGTTTAGTTAATGAGTTAATATTAATGGAGCATAGTCCTCTGACTAATTTAAATTAGTCTCACAGTCCAAGCAGTTTAAATAAAACTGGATTCTAACTTCATCAGCAGACCACTTGGCAGTCCATGTGAGCAGCTTAATAATACATTTAAAAAGAATTTGTTGTGATTTGTTCACAAGTGACTTATGTCCAGTATTTTGCAATGGCTGCAAGCACAACTGTTTTCTGCTTTTGACTGGAAATTCATTCAGTGAAAGGGTGGCCTTTTGCAAAGTACTGTAAATTATCAAATAAGTTTGAGGGCATCTGAATCTTAAATAGTGTTCATTACTAGACTTTGAACTTGTCCAGCACTTTAATACTAAATACTAAACTGTTTATGACCGTCAAAGGATTGCATTTTAAGAGTTGTTCAACGGGTATGCAGAATTTAATGACCATTGAATAACACTGGTCATGAAATTCAGATAGCCCTCAAATAAAGCGCTACCAGTAATTGTTATAGTTGTGTCACTGGAGGGCCAACAAGAGTGCTCAATTAAAGCATCCTAACACCTCTTGTTACTGTCATTTGTCTCCTTTTTTATTTTCAGACTTTGTCAGGTGTCCCTCAGAAAGTTTATTTGAGATTGAGATTTATTTTAGCAAAACTGACTACTTACCAAAGCACTGACTTTAATTACTAGGGATGTCTCGATATCACTTTTTAATCTCTTGATACCGAGGCCACAACCTTGTTTATCTGTTGATATTGAGAATTTATGAGCTCAGAAGAATTTATGAACTCATCCAACCATACCTTTATGTACCTTGCTTTATGTCCTGTAACACTGTCATGCTGGAATAGAAAAGGTTTTGTCCATATAGTTTAGGTCCAGGTCTCTCAACCACTGGGCCGTGAAGGCTTTTGATTGGGCTGCGAATCTAAAATCGAGAAAGGGCATTGGTGCGCAATTGGTTATTTAATATCATCTAATGTGGCCAAGTGGGCCTCGGCAACATGCTGTGATATATAGGTGGGCCTTAATGTTGAAAAGGTTGAGAACCATTGGTTTAGGGTGTCTGAAGACCGGTGTGTGGGCGGGGTAACTGTCACTCATTTTCACCCTCGACCAATCAAAGCCCGGTTCTCAGGTGGATGGCGCTGTTGTAACGCCCCCTTTTCATGGCGAAAACAGAAGGACGAAGAAGCCCAGAGGTGCGGCGTGAGATGGCCTGTGCTGTAAAAATGTCTCAGTTAGAGACGCTGAACACATTTTTCTGCGAAAGGTTATTGTCTGTTGCTGCCGAGATCTTTCAGGCAGTGAAGGACACCCTCTCTGAGTACCAGGACGAAATAGATCGCTCCAAACGGGAGATTGTTTATCTGAGGAAGGCGCTAGCTGAAGTTAGCATCAGCAGTGGAGCAGGTGAATCACTCACTCAGTCTCCTCAGTGAAGTTAACTAACTTTGTGGCCTTCACAAGATGACTGTTTTAATTTTTATGTAGATCTCGTATGATATTATTCCGTTGTTTTTATTAATATCTGCTTGATAGTGTCCTGGACATGGCCCTTCAAAAATAAATCTCTATTTTAGGTGTGCACGTTTACGTTTACGGCATTTAGCAGACGCTCTTATCCAGAGCGACGAGAGGACTGGTTAGTCACCAAGGTGCTCAGTTTAGAGTAGTCCAGTTTAGAGATGACCACAGACTGGACAGGTAACTGTAGCTTCAGTGGTGAGAAAGGGTCGGATTATTCTGTTGTAAAGGTATCTGCATGTCCTGGAGAGGTGGTCAACATGCGACAAGAATGACAGTTCTTGATCTAGCATGACACCATGATTTATTACCTTCTTGAGACAATAACAGAGTTCTCAAAAGAAACTGAGGTCATGGCTTGGTGATAGACTCCCTTTGATGAAAAGTACTCCTTTTGTAGGGTTTGGGGTCTAGGCCTCTCACTTCCAGTGAAGAGCAATCTTAATGCCTCAGCATACCAAGACATTTTGGACAACTCCATGGTTCCAACTTTATGACACAGTTTGGGAAGGAACCTTTTGACTGTACCACTAGGTCCATAAAGACATGGTTGGATGAGTTTGGTGTGGAATATCTTGACTGGCCCGCACAGAGCCCTGACCTCAACCTCATCCAATACCTTTGGGATGAACTGGAACAGAGATTTCTTTTAGCCAGGCCTTCACATCCAACATTTATGAGGTTGTGCCTGACCTCATAAATGCTCGATAGAATGAATGGGCACAAACACTCCAAAATCTTTTAGAAAACCTTTCAAGAAGAGTGGAAGCTACAGCTGCAAAGAGGGGACCAACTCCATATTAAAGTCTATATATTTGAATGCAGTGTCATTGTTGGTACCTGTTGGTGTAATGCTCTGGCAATACTTTTGTCCATATAGTTTACAAAATCCTCATAGCTGTGCAAGAGTCAGACACACGCTTAAAATAAATGTGTCTTGATTGTTAAACTACGTTATGGGGTATGGTTTTTTGGTTTTGTTTTTTGTTTCTCGAATCAAGTCGAGGTGTCTGCCTTAAAAGTGCATGTTATGTCCAAGTTTTTGCAGACATCCCTAGCTGGACACTGGCCCCCCAGAACTGGAATTGAAGATACTTGCCTGGTGCCAAGCAGTGTTTCGCTGCCCTGGTCCTGGAGTCACACTGTACTGAATATTTTAGTGCTTTCTCTGTTTTAAAACACTAACAGTTAGGAGTGTGGGATAGCTGATGTTCTGAGCAATGGAACTGCCATTTTCTGGAGTAAACATCATCCAGTACTTTTGGTCTAAACCTCAGTAACATTTGTAAGTCTGGACTACTCATTCAACATCAGTACCTGACCAAACTATGGTTCTTGTGGCTGTATGCAATGAAACTCCCGCAGCAACGTTCCAACATCCAACAGAAGAGTCTTTTATACCAGCAAAGGGTGACCAATCCCCTGTTAATAAACTTGATTTCAGAAGAAATGTTGGATGCACTGGTGTCAACCAACCTTGAACATAGGACTGAAATGCAGTGTCATTGTTTGTGTTTTCACTGAATACAAAAAGTTATTTGGCACAGCTATTCTCTCCTTGGTGTAATATATATATATATATATATACTATATGTTTTCTGCAGATGCACAGAGTAACCAAACTGATGAGGTTCCATTTGAGCCGAAGAATTCCAACGAAGAGCCGCTGGAATCTTCAGTAATACAAGTGAAGCTGGAGCTTAGTACTGTGGAGCAGGATTCTGAACAGCTGCAGCCTTCGACTGATGCGCCCACTTGCTGTGTCGCTATAGATACTGCCAAAGCTAGGGAACCACCTCACTACAAAAGTACTGGCATAGAGGAGAAGGAAGATGTTGGTGTATGTGTTGACTCGCATGTTACAGTCAAATTGGAGCGGTGTTCAGATGAGTTGAACTCCTGTGCAGTTCAAACTGAAAGTTTGTGGGGTCACTTAAGGAGCTCTGAAGGTGAACCAGGCCCCCATCCGTCCTCTCAGTGTAACTTTCACATGCAAAGCCCCACTACAGAGAATGTATTTTGTTATAAAGAGTGTGGCAAGCATTTCAGAGATGGACTTTTGAAGACGCACATGGTGGTTCGTCATAAAGCAAGAACATATCGCTGTGATTTGTGTGGCAAGAGCTACAGCACTTCATACGCACTCAAGCTCCATCTGAGGACTCACACAGGAGAAAGGCCGTATACCTGCAAGTTCTGTGTGAAGACGTTCAACCAGAAAGCTCATGTCAAAGAACACGAGAGGATCCACACAGGTGAAAAACCCTACAGCTGCTCAGTATGTGGGAAACATTTCAATCGGACGTATCAAGTGAAAGTACACATTCGAAATTATCATCCTGATGAAGTGGCGACTATTATCAAAAGCCGTCAGTTTAACTGATGGTTTTGGAAGGTCTCAATCTAATATTTATCAAAAGTTGTTGTTTTTGCAACTTTGAAAGTGTTAACAAATTAATATTGTATTCTTGCTAGCCAAGTGTGACTGCTACCATGCAGATTTAATTTTTTTTTTCTGCTGAGTAAAACAAATTGTGTAGATTTTTTGTGATTTTATATTGTATTTGATGTGACATGAAGGATTGTTTTTGCCGCCTTCTGAAAAGTTAAAAAAAATTTTGTTGTGTAGTGACAATTTGCATTTTTTGCTTTTAGTTTTCATGCCAAATAGTCATTTGGCATGTCTATCTCTCTTATTCTTAATATTATTCTTTATAGGAATTCAAAAGCAACTGCCCAGCTATAACAATGTAGCCCCCTACACAGCAAGTTGTAATGTACTGTGTATTCTGACACCTAGTCAGTATGAGCTTTTTTCAGCAATGTGTGCTACAGCAACTGTTGTGTGGTATTGAGTCTGCAACAAGCATTGGGTCCTTTCTTGGCCCTCTTTTTGTTGGCTCTGATCACTGCATTCTGGGAACACCCTACGTGCTGTTTTTGGAGATATTCTGACCCAGTCATTTAGCCATCGCAATTTGGCCCTCGTCTGTGTTGCTCAGATATTTGGGGGGGGTATACAAATGTGTCAACGACAGCACGTGTATCTTTTTGTAAATCGTTAGTGAATTTACAGTGGCCTTTAGGCATTTTGTACTGCTGATATCAAGCGCCCCCCCTTCGTTCATTTATCTCTCGGGTCCAGAGCCTGAGTGGAAGTGAACAGTGTAGGACAGTAACTAGTTAATGAGAGATGCCCATGATGTGACGAATGCTGAAAATCCCTTACAATTCTAAAACCCCTGATGGGTTTTAGAGGTCTCCAGGTCTCAAAAAGAGGACGTGTCCGGCCAACACTCAACAGGTAGAATGAAGTGATATCAGACAGTGCATCACGCTAAATTAGTCAAGCTAAATTCATGGTCTGTCACAACACCCCACCCCCCCCACTTTTGGAAAGCTTGATACGCCCCTGTCCTGTTGGGTGCTATTGTTATGTGATTTTCAGCTTGTATTTTAAATGGTGGGCCTGACTGGCATATATCAGAATATTAAAAATGCAGAATGTATGTACCTCCCTCAACCAAACTGCATTGGCATTTCTGCCAAGCTGTGATTTTTGGCTTAAAAAGCCAAAAAAACATTCTTGCCTAGTTATTTTTTGTCTGATGAAATGACATTTCCTTCGGGATTAATAAAGTTTTCTGGTTCTGATTTGCTGCGGACCCCGCTGTAGTGAAAATATTTGTGCCACATTAATGGTAGCCTTTTACCTGCATAAGCACCCCTAAAATGGTTTCTCTCTTGTATTGTTTTGTTTGCTCAGGTTTTTGGATGGAATGTACAGAATGAATAGAATACAAATTTATTTTGTTTTGACTTTAGTATTTTCCTGCTGTTTCCTCCCACACACCAGTGCTTGCTTATTGTAACATATTGTGAGCATAACAATATATGAACTATAATAAGAAATAAATCATAGCAATGTGTAAGTTGTTACAGATGTTATTTTCAATACTTCTTCTTTTAATTTGATTTTACATCCAATTATATATGTATTCATTTTCAAGACAGTCTCTGAGTGTGGTTACTTTTTCACAACTTATCCTTTGTGAACTATCCTTTTAGGACCAAGATACAGTTAAAGCAGAATGTACATAATAGGTAAAATTTCTTCTGGGTTGCATTATTGGATTGCATTATTATCTGAATTGCATTATTGGACAAAATGTCATTCTTCAACAGGACAATAATCCCAAGCATTGTTCAAAATGCCAAAAGAAAAGCAACACGTTTTGTGAACTATGTCTTGGCTTCACCGGTCTCCAGATTTTTCTCTCATTGAGCTGGACCCACAAGTTTAAAATGAGCATCCAGTAAATGAAACAGAACTGTTTGCATGTTTGAAAAGGGGCTGGGAGGGTTTGTACATAAATTATTTCCAAAAATGTCTGGAAAGGATACCACAATCTGTGCTGCTGTGGTGGTTATTTTAATGAAACTTGTACCAAAGCTTTCATATCCATTAAATTGCACTGACTTTATATTGTTACATTACACTTCAAAACCAGTCAGTTCCAATTGTTTTAAGTATTTTTTATCATTTCTTTTAATAAAATTTTGAAAGAGCAGTGCATTTTTTTATTCCAGGGGTGGCCCCAAACCCTGGCCTGTAGTGGTTAATGATCAGAACATATGATAGATCTTGTGGACATAATGCCCAGTCTATAACACTGGACAACAATGATTTTGCTACTGAAAGTAAGGCACATGATTTACATGAAATGGACTGTGCTGAATCCAAATCTGTAATCGAAATGGTCCTAGCACGTCCAGATTTTATAGGCATAATATTGTTTTGTAATACAAAACAACCCTATTTTACAGGGTTTTCTTAGATATAGAGTAAATGTTTACGTAAATCATGAATAGGCACAGCTGTGTCAACCATCCTGACAATTTTTGTTACATTTGTGGAAAATAAATGACCAAGAAAGGGATGATTGCTTCCAAGTACTGCTTTGGATGTAAAATTGGAGAGCAGGATTAAAGCTGGGCAAAACATACTGTTTGTTACTCTGGCCTCACTCACTGGTTCAGTGGGAAAAGTAAAGCTGTGCCCTTTACTCTGCTGAAAGATCATCACTGATGACTAAAAAGAAGAAGCCGTCTATCCTGACGGAGTATGCACTTAAACCAGTACTGCATGATGCAGAGAATCCAGTGCCAATTCCTCCTGCATTCTGTTCTGCTGAAAGTGAGTTCTGATGGGGATCTGATCTATGCATAACTTAAAATCCTGACGTGATAGACAAAATGTGCCTTCAGATAGACTAGACAAAGTAGCAGACAGAAATTAATTATTTTTTGTGATCCTGTGTAATGCAAGAAATAATGCATTTATTGTGTTAGACTAAAAGTATATTCTGTGGAGTATATTTCAGAACTATCTAGCATATATCTAGCTTGCACAGTAAGAGTTTGAATGTCTGCTTCATTCAGGTTTCCGCTCATGGCGTGGAAGTAAATGAGGACATTGGCCATTGCTGAAATGCAAAAGTCAAATTGCAGATTTTACTAAGTACAGCAGAAGTTAAAATCACAATAAAGGATAAAATAAAAAATATGGCATCAAGGAAACATGAAAACAACAATATTCAAAGGCATGTTGGCAGCTGGATTACATGTACACTGTAATCAACCAGAGTGTGCTCAGTACGTTTTGTGAAATGTAGTGTGGCTGAGGTGGAAAGAAGAAAATTAAAGAAAACTGAGGGGTTAAATCACTGAGGGACTTTACATTAGATAGTCAACTTGGAAGTGTTGTGAATAAATGGCCAGTTAATTAATATTTTGTTGTTATTTGTAAAATATCACATTCCTAAAAAAACGGGCTCCAACCCTAATTTTTTTGTTCATTCCAGAAACAATTGTATGAATATGAAAATTGTATGAAAAAACATATGCTTGTCAAATATGGAACATGTGAATTTTATTTGCCCCACTGCTCCACACTTTGAAATTTCTAGTGAAACAATTTAGACTTGATTTAGACTTGATCATTGATAAGCTTGGTTTATGGTTCCGTGTTCTTTCATCTAGACCCCTGGCACAATTATGTCATGTTCTGAAATGAATAAGTCACGTTTATTTATATCGCTCATTTTCATACACAAAAGGTTTGTCATGGCGGTGAGAAAATCAGAAAACTGGCAAAAGATTCTTCGCTCATTTCAAAGACTTTATTTTCTTCTTAAGAAGAAGAGAGTTATTCATCCTGGGTTCGGAAGTTCTCTCTAAAGAAACTGGACCTTCATAGAGGTCTTATACTCTGAAGATGACCATTCACCTTACTTGGTGGCAGAAACCATGTCACCTCCCCCTGAAGAGATTCCAGCCAGAACCTGTTATGGCTTCTCACAGTGAGGCTCCATGACAATGGCCCTGAAAAAAAACATCTTATCTGAAACTCTTTAGCTCAAAACATAGGGTTGCATAAATAACAACCTTGATTTAATCATGTCACTGTGCCCTGGCGGCTCAGGGCTGGCTTCACAACCTTGATCATTATTCAATTCAATTCAATTTTATTTTTATAGCGCTTTTTACAACCAGGTTGTCACAAAGCAACTTTACAAAGTCCAGGTCCGAGCCCCTAGTAAATGAGCCAAAGGCGACAGGCGAGGAAAAACTCCCTCGGCTGGAGGAAGAAACCTTGGGAGGAGCCAAGACTCAAAAGGGGAACCCGTCCTCCTAAGGTCGACCCAGAGAGAAAGGAATGACAATCATTATGGGGATGAATAACAAGGCAGGGCCTTAATTAACAACAATGGCTAATAGTTTCACTAAGTGTCCAGAGAGGTAAATATTGTTGTAAGAGAAACTAAGAGTCCGTAGTCCATTAACATCGGGATCAGGTGCCGCCGTAGCTTCACTGCCGGAGCTTTAGGCAGCGGTGACCCGGGTGGAGCCGGGATCGGTCAAGGCAGTTTCCCACGGAGATCAGTCCAGCAGATGTGCAGCAGCTTCCCTCTGAGAAAACAGAGGAGAGAGTTAGTTCTGTTAAAATTTGCAGAGGATTGTTAATATCAGCAAGTTATAACTATATAGAGCAGCCTAGCTAGAAAGGGCAGAACCGAGAGGTATGATGGGTGTGAGAGCACCCCGAGACACCGACGCACCTCTACTCCACCGTCACAAACCTGAGTGAATGTGAGGAGTGGTGGGGCGACAACACCAGTGTCCCAGTTTACTTGAATTCT